>JAIKVB010000333.1:0-27389 GCA_024679045.1 Phytophthora brassicae | reverse complement strand
TCAGAGTCATCGTCAGACTTGTTTTCAATTTTCAGTGACCTTTTGGAACTGTAGTTACCTCGAACAGTACCCACGCTTTCATTTAAGTTGGCTTGGAATCCCTCCGCTGAGATAACAATTCCCGTCCTCGACACCGACTCGAGTATTTCTGCGTGAGACCATGCAACTTCATGTGATTGAAGCAGAACCGATAGACCAAGCAGTATGGCGATTGTCGTCTGCAAGCGCATTCTGGTTGGATATGCCCAGATTTTTAAAGCGATTTGGAAAGTGCGAGTTTGTAGCTCGACTTGTTCTTGATTGAGAGAAGACAATTGCAATCGCTTTTTGTCTAATTTTTCCGATCAAGTGCTTATTCTTAATCAGATATCCTTCAATCGACTTCCGGCACTCAATCATCACTTGGCATAACTTTACACTGATTTCAAAGAAAACGCAAATGTCCTAAAGTAGGCTAGCAAGATTGACAAGCGTGTCCAGCACGAACAATCCTCAGCATCAAGCAGATATAGCAGAACTTCCTTACCTCGGCAGCTTATGTGCTAATACAAAGTACCTTATCTCTCGAATTTTCCACTGTCGCTCCAGCACATCTGCAATACAGAAGTAATTCAATATCTACGCGAGTAGTCACGCGAGTCCCTGCTGCTTCGGCGATCGCGGTCTCGGCTGCGGTCCCTACTATGGTCTCCGCCGCGACGACGGTCCCGCGACCTCGATCGGCGTCGCTCTCGACGATCACCACCACGTCCTCGACTTCTACTACGATCACGCGGAGGTTCACGAGACCCGTACCGTTCCATCTTGACTCCCGCTCCTTCATCCCGCGTCGCACCCACCTGGAAATGTCCGATCGCTTCACGACCCGAGTACTTAACGTTAACGTCCGCGCCGCCCTTGCGAGTCTCACCGATGCCTCCTCCAAACTTACGTGGCAGCCAGTCACGCACAGTACGTCCTCTCTCGACATCCACCACGACACGACGACCGTCGATCTTCTTGCCGTCCGCGTACTTGTAAGCCGCTTTCATGTCCGCCTCCTTCTCGTACTCGACAAAGCCGTAGCCGCGAGACTTTCCCTCCGGATCCTCCACCAGCCGTACACTCTTGACAGGTCCGTACTGCTCGAACTCGTGTCGTAGCTGTTGTTCCGTGGTCTCATAACTAATCCGGCCGACAAAGAGCGTCTTGTACGCGTCCGCCGTCTTCTTCTTGTCTTCTGCGTTCGGGTCCCACTTGGCGCGGTCTTCGAGCATCTTAGCATCTTCAGCCGCCATTTTCTCCTTGCGACTGCGATCACGTCGCTCCTTGGGCGTCTCCTGAACCTCCCGCGGCGGGGGATTCTCGCTCTCGAAGGTGCTCAGGAAATCCGCCAGCCCCGTGTACGGAGGCATCTTGCGCTTCACCAGCCGCGGCAAATGGTCCAGCGGCGCGTTAGGTTCAAAAAGGACCTTGAGGTGTCCGGGTAGGTGCATGATCGCGGGACCCATGCCGCTGGAGCTCATTTGCCCCTTGGGCGTCATTTTGCGGTGCGCGTTGGGGTTGTTCATGGCGGATGCAAAAACTAAAAGAGCGCAAAAAGGGGAGTACAGATAGAAGAGACACAGACTAACGCGGCGTAGTGTTCACGAAGTCTTGAAGACGCCTCTGGCGAGCGGGAGGGCGCGAGGCAAGACGATGCCGATCTCAACCGACGGCGATTGGTCTCCAGGGGCAATTGTGGCGGTCACTGAGGAGGAGTTTCATCCAATGAGAGGCCGCCAAATGACCGCTATATTATCGTTTCCATATCATGATCCATTTGAGACTTATGCTGAATGATGGGGTGACAGAATGTAACGCCCACTTCCACGTGGATACGCTTCAGAGTCAAATTTGAGTGAAAGATGCGGCTGACGTTGCTGAACGCCGGGTTGGCGACGCTACTGGCGGCCGCGCAGCCTTCGAGCTCTTCCGCGCGAGGTGTTCACGTGAACCTGACGGCCAGTTGGCCCAGCTCCCCGTTTTTCCCGCTGCTGGAAACCAGGTAAAAAGCAGGAATAATTAGACGAAAACATTTTTATTTTTAACCAATTTTTTAATTGACCGATATTAGTGAGTTCTTGGCGGAGGAAAACCCTGTTTACTTCTGGAAGTTCCTGGATGAGCTGGAGACGCGCACGTCATATGTGGGGTTCATGGGTAACGACGTGGATGCGCTGGGGGCGCTCGCTGTTGCAGTGGCCGAGAGTATCGCGCCTAAATCCAAGAACGTAAGTTAAAGATACTTTAATTTAGCTATTTTATTTATTTATAGTGCTTATTTTTTTGTGTTAATGTTTGCAGATCTTGGAGCTGATGCTGGCGACTCGCACGTATTCGGTGAAGGTTGAAATGTTCCGCCAATTGGCGCTGGACTCGGGTGTTCGTCCCTGTGGAGCCGACGCAGATACTTGGGCGGTATTTTACCGTGAACCGCACTGTGTGGAGTCGGTGGCATGTTCGGTGGACGAGTTGAAAGCTGTTTTGGAAGGCAAAAAGCAGCAAAAGAGTGAACAGGCGTGTGTGGCTGCAGGTGTGAATGATATCGAAATGCAGGTGGACCACAAATATCCGTACGTGGCGTCGGACTCGGAGGAGACGCCTATGTCGGCCATTTTGTATGGACTTTTAGGCACAGAGAAGTTCCATGATTTCCACACGAAACTGGTAAAACAAGCGCAAAAGAACAAGATCCAGTATATGGTGCGTCATTATCCGCATGACTCGCCCTTGGACACTTTGCTACAGGGTTATGGTGTGGCTCTGGATATTAAGAACATGGAGTATAAAACCATCGACGACTCTAAAAAAACTGAAGAGGATTCCGATTCTAACGACAAAGATCAGGATGAAGAAGAGGGCGAAGAGGATGACGCGATCGATGGCGAGGAGGTGGAAGGATTTCTGTTTAACCCTCTGATCGATCGCCACGGTGCCATTGCTGATGATTTGAAAGAGTTTTACGATGTTTTGGTTAAAAAAGCGGATAACGAGCAAGACCAGGAGCTAAAAGCGTGGCATCTCAAAGATTTGGGTGCGAGTGCTGTTCGTGCTGTGGTTGATGCCAAAAATCCGCTGAAGAAACTGGAAACGCTATCTCAGGACTTCCCAGTGCAGGCGAAGAAGCTGGCGTTTTCGCGAAAATCAATCTCGACTGAGCTTCGGGATCAAATTGCTTCCTCACGCATGCAAGTTGCTAGCAGGAGACTTAAGAACCAGTTTATTTTAAACGGCATTGCTGTCGACCCGTTGGAGCGCTCGTTTAACGTTTTCGACTTTATGAAAACTTTGAAGGAGGAATGGTCCGTGGCGAAGAAGCTTGGAGGTTTACCATTAAACCAATCAGAGCTAGAAGATATGCTGAAGCATGTGCGCGAAACGAATCAGGAGCAACCAGCAGTCCGTATTAATATGCGCGGCTCGTTTGATGGGTCGACCCCGTTGTACCTGAACAATATTGAGACTGACCCGAACTCTGCCCAGTGGTCTTCTGATGTGGATACGCTCAGACGCCCCGCCTGGAACCTCATTTTTGTTCGTAAAAACATGTACGAATGCGTACTTGTGTTTGACCCACTGTCGGGCACTGGACGTGCAGCATTATCCCACATTGGCTTCATGCGGATGCGTGGTGCTCCTGTTCAATGGGCACTTCTCGTATCTTCGAAGGAACTTATGGCGAGCAAAACACCTGATGATCGGCGAGCGCTGCTGGAGACTTATAAGACTTACGAGGCTACCGACAAGGCAACACCGTGGCACTTCGCTAAGTTGTTAATGTTGGCACAGTCGAAAGATCGTGCTGAAGCTGGAATTACTGAGAAGGAAGACGTGGGCTCTCAGAGCGATGAGGAGGAGGCTAGCGACGCTGAAGACGAAGTAAACCGGATCATCCCAACGAGAATTGCTTCGGCATTTATCCAGCGTATCGGAGAAGACGCCAGCTCAGATGTTCTTGTCGGGTCCTTGCTGGAAGCTTACGCTGATGCTGCAGAAAATTTTGGTTCTCTTACAGAAAATGGCGAGGAGGCATTGGCATGCCTAAAAAGTGATCAGTTTGACGATGAAGTGCTGGCCATGACTGATTTTATCCATTTGAAGCACGTCCCGTTGGGCTCTTTTGTCTTTAATGGTGTGCTCCAGAAGAATTTAGACATTCAGCGGTCCATGATGTCCAATTTCGGGCGTGATCAGCCGCTATATATTAATATGGCGCATAAAGGCATGCTGAACGATGACATGGATCTTGTGGAAGAACTCATGACGGCACAGGACGCGTATCCAGCGTATCTGTCGATTTTTGATAGCGATAGCAAGACTCCGGAAGATGTGCAAGTGGATTCGCCAAAGCACCTCTTTACTGACGATGTGGATGGTCGTCTTGAAGATGCAGCAAAGCCTGCAATTTCATACTTGCATGCTCCTGGATCTAGAACTTTGGCCAAGAAGCAGACCGTGATTTTCCCTGTGGACCTTAATGACCCTCGGGATGCAGCGCATGCCTATCGAGTTGTCAAGGCGGTGCTAGAGGACTCGGAGCAATCATTACGCGCTGGAATTGTTCCGCAGCTGAATAGTGATTCTGCGAGCAAAAAGAGTGTGGGAGAGCTTGCAGCCGCGATCTTTGCTGTTGTGGGCGATTCGGACAACGAGATCCATCTGAAGTTTCTGTTGGAGACTTTGAGCTGCGTTGTCAAGCAAAAGACTGTCGATGCAACCAAGGAAAAGCTTGTTGGAATCTGGAAAAAGACGAAAGAGAATAACCACGATTCCGTTTATGAAAAGGTTTTAGCGCTACTGAAGAGTAAACCAGGAAAATGGCTGACTCGTAAACAGCGCAAGGTCATCATGCAATTCAATACTCTCCTTCGCTCACGGTTTCCACCGGCATTTGCTGAGGAAATTGAAGAGAATTCAACGAAGGTGGCTTTACCTCATCTGTTTATCAATGGAAGACAAGTGGATCTCCCTGCCCAGTCGTTGTCAGACGAAGATGTGGCCACGATCGTGAGCTTCGACCTTAAATACCGCAGCCAACCTGTGGCTAAGGCACTTATTAAGCGCAGTGCCACTCTGAATACCAAAGAGGCCGACAGCTTGAGCTTTGACATCATGAAAACCACCGGAATCGTCGACAAATACGTAAAGACCGACCGTACATCACGCTTGAATGTGGATGAGAACTCTTTGAACACTGTCCACCTGCAGGGTGACCCATCTCTGCATGTTGCTGCCTACCTTGACCCATTGTCGGAAGCAGCTCAAGTGATTAGTTCTATGCTTCGAATGCTTCACTCACAGCTTAACGCTACGATTGAGTTGGTGCTGATCCCAGCGGATGAGTATTCGGAATTCCCGCTACAGCGTTTCTATCGATATCTCTTCGAGAAGAAGCCGTCTCTTGCTGCCACAAGTGTCGAGTTCCGTAAACTACCTGTGCAGCCGATTTTGACAATGAAGATTGAGACGCCGGAAGCCTGGAATGTACAGACACTTCACGCTGGTGATGACCTGGACAACTTGAGAGTGGACCCTGATAGTCCCACGGAAGTGAAGTCTACGACTAGTGCTGTGTTCAGATTGGAGAGTTTGCTCGTCTACGGCCAATGCCGCGATACGACCTTCAACATGTACTCGCCTCCGAACGGTCTGCAGCTGGTACTTGAGCGTGAAGTTGGTGCTCAGTTGTTGCATCGTGACACTCTTGTGATGAAAAACCTTGGCTACTTTCAACTGCAAGCTACACCTGGTGTTTGGTCCCTGCGTTTGGCAAGGGGGCGAGCCGCTGAGCTTTACAGCATCATGGACCCAGACACAGAAGTACCATTGGAGACGAATCCCGTAGTCGTTTACGACTTTGGCTCTCATATTTCTCAGCTTTTTGTCCGGAAGAAAGAAGGAATGGAGTACGATGAGCTGTTGCAGTCGGTTGAGGATGTAGCATCAGTAGACAAGTCAGAAGCAGAGACTGAGGGAAAACTAAGTGCTAAGGAAGACGGTGCTCTTCGTTCGTACTGGAGTTCAATGCTTAGTATGATGGGGAAACACGACGAGGAAGCGGATAAAAAACCTCACGTAGAATCAACTGCCGAGTCTGACAAAAAGACGGAGAAGGAGACAGCGCTTGGGCACCAGAAGGTCCGTACTGGAGAAACTATTCACGTTTTCTCTGTAGCTTCTGGTTATCTGTACGAGCGTTTTATCAAGATCATGATGTCAAGTGTATTGAAACGTACGAACAACCCCGTGACTTTCTGGCTGCTGGAGAACTTTTTGTCGCCCGATTTTAAACGCTCCATTCCAGTGCTGCGTGAACAGTTCGGCATGGACATTCGTCTCGTTACGTACAAATGGCCCAATTGGTTGCGTCAGCAGACGGAGAAGCAGCGCATTATCTGGGGCTACAAGATTCTCTTCCTGGACGTGTTGTTTCCGTTGGGCGTGCAGAAGATCATTTACGTGGATGCAGATCAAGTGGTTCGTGCTGACTTGAAGGAGCTCTTGGAGCTTGACATGGAGGGCAAGCCGTATGGGTACACGCCGTTCTGTGACTCTCGTAACGTAGGCTTCCAGTTCTGGCGCCAGGGCTACTGGAAGGATCATTTACGTGGAAAACCGTACCATATCAGTGCTCTGTATGTGGTTGACTTGGCGCTCTTCCGTCAAATGGCAGCTGGTGACCAGCTTCGTGCAGTGTACAGCCAACTGAGTGCTGACCCCAACTCGTTGGCGAATCTGGATCAAGATTTACCGAACTACGCGCAACACCAGATCCCCATCTTCTCGTTACCACAGGAATGGCTCTGGTGTGAATCCTGGTGCAGTGATGAAACTAAAGCTACAGCCAAGACAATTGATCTGTGTAACAACCCCAAGCACAAAGAACCGAAACTGGACATGGCCAAACGCGTCGTTGCTGGTGAACTCTTTAACGAATCTTGGATTGAGCTTGACCAGGAGATTAAGGATGTTGAGACACAGGCAGCGGCTTAAGTGTAAGTCAAGATGAGTCCTTGGCTTCATACACAAGGAACTTCCTAACCAAATCAAGTGAATTTGAGGGTTTGCTAAATTTTCTGTAGGTTTTATTGCTCCTGTATCTGTTTCAACAGGACTTGCTTCAACAGCAATCGTGATCGATCATGGGGAGTCGTAAAGCGTGTACAGCTCAATACACAAATCGAGTCTTCTAGTGTCGTGAACTCAATCTGCACATTGTCAAAGCGACACTGGAAATGCTGCGTTTCAGCTGCTTGGCCACGTTTTTGGTGCAAACTGCGGATATCGAGCACCAACATTTGCTCAATCGCCGCCTTCAAGTCGTCTACAGTGGAGTAAAAAGACGACAACTTGGTGTCCACCAGCTCAGTTAGCGACGTCATCGCCTCTGACGTAAACTCGACTGGTCTTTGAACGATATCCTGCGTCGTCACCCATTCCGGTACAAGGTACCCGGACACAAAGTCTGTTGGTACATAAGGCTTAACATCTAGCACTGGGGTACCATTCACAAGGTCATGACCGCTGATCTCAATACATCGGTCGTAAACGGCTTCAATCCGGACCACCGACATCCCAATCGAATTGGGTCGGTGCGGCGTACGGGTGGAGAAGAGTCCGACCTTCTTACCACCGAGTCTCGGAGGAGCGATTTTGGCAGGGAAAGTACTTTTAGCTAGGTTTGTGTTCTCATGGAAGACAAAGAGCACCCACAAGTGGCTGAATTGATCCAAACACTCGAGAGAAGCTGGTGGGATGTTTGTCTTGAAGGAAATACGAGCTCGTGAGTTTTTCACGAGACCTCCTTGCCTTGGAGTACCACGACGGTCTGCAAAGCACGACTGGACGTGCGCCACAGCATCGAAATTGTAACCTTCTGCCTCGTGATGTCTCTGCAGAGTTTCACGAGCCTCTCGCTCGGCGTTTGTACGGCCAGCGCGCTCCTGGGCCCGCAACTGCTTCTGACGCTCGATTTCCTGCTCCAGTTCTGTCACGAGCGAGTTGTCACTGGGAAGACGTCCCTGGGAACCTTTGGTAAGAAAGTAGCGACCTAGCCATGCGCCTAGCGTCGCGCAGAGAGCCCCCGATGCCACCAGGGACGCCGCCGTCCACCGGGTCAGCGTCATAAGTAGAGTGGACAAAAGTGATGGACCTGCTGAAAGGCATGTACATGCGATTCGGTGAGTTTGAAGAGCCAAATAGTTTTGTTGTTGTACATGTAAGACTGTATTCTTGTTTTCTTACATTCATTTTTTAAACAAAGGGAAACTAAATATATACTGTAGTATTTAAAATAATGGTAATATTATGAAGCTACAGAAAACTGGTAGTGTGTAAAGTAATAAGCTTTCCGTCGCCAGTTATAGGACCTGTACGGCCGTTAGAGTCCAGCGAGTCCTTGTCGCGTCGTCCATCGCCACAAAGCAAAAGAGCTGGAGATTTATGATTATTTTCACAGTTCTTTCGATGCACGAGTATCCGGTGCTACGTGGACCCTACAGATCGCAATGCTTTCCTGGAGAAGCTTCCTCAGGGTCATGGTGGTTGGTACTGAACCCATTGCCATCAAGAGCCACAGCAAACTACAACCCCATACAAGCAAGCACCAAGCAACAATACCCCAGTCTGGCATCACTCGGACCAACAACGGCATCGTCAGTCCACCCTACAAATCCATGTGCGATCATTTTCGCGTCACCAGTAAAACAGCTCGTTTAAAAAAAACGTAAAAAAAATGTAAAGGATCATCCCAGCATAAAAAAAAACAACCCACGCCTGTCCACTTTCTCGACATACAAACCCCAAGTACAAAATCTCATGTCCCGCCAGCACATCATACACTTATTTTGATAGTAGAGCAGAGCATGGGGACTCGCTGTCGCTGTGCGCTGTTGCTGCTGCTGCAGACGCCTGTGCTGGCCAGCGAACGCTTCGTTCTCTCACGTGTAGGCAACGCTAGTGTCTCTGCGTCGGGCGAGACGCTCATTCCCGTGCAACTCTCGGACGCGGCGCTTACAGATCTCCTGACGAAACCTCAGGACCTCTCAACCGTGGCTTTCGACTCCATTGTTGTCGGTACCGAGTGGATACTCGGTAACTGGAGTGTACCAGTCCAGAAGATGCTGACACAGAGCAGTAGTGCCATTGCCCAGACGGTGCTGGTGGACGTGCAGTTCCAGGACGAGGTGGACGTTCCCGTCTCGCGACTGCTGGTACAGAAAGACCAGACTCCATTGGATCTTACGCTTGTTTTCAGTACCAACGCACTGAAGGGACTATCATCACTCGCGCAGGTCCATGTGGACGGAATGAAGACGACATTCGAGGACCAGTGGCTGCCGGACGGAGTACACCTGAATCAGTTGTAAGAATTAATTTTTTGTATGTATTCTCATTATTTTTTATTAATTATTTTTGGTGAAAATACAGGATTTTTGATGCCGCGATGGTGGACAATTTAGAACTGGACTCGACAACCATTATTGGGGAGGTGGTGATCCGGAAGAGCAATTTGTCGTTCCCGACGGCAGTGCTGGCATTGGACAAGGCTGTGTCCACACTGTGAGTTGAAGAACAACATGGTGTTAGAATTGAGGTGCTGACGCGGTTTTCATGATTTGATTTTAGTATTCTGGAGTATAACACGATTTCAGGGCCGATTGAGCTGACAGAGGACGAATTCGTGCAACTGTCGAATATTTCGGACTTCAGAGCGACGGGAAATACTGTTGTTACCTCTAGCAGCGGATCGTCATCCTGTATTACCGAGAAAAGTATTGGTGAGTTGGCTTTCTGCATTGTCAACGATGTTGCGTTGAAAGGCATGACAAGCAGCGGGAGTGAAAACAGCTCGCTACTTAGCGACTCTTTAGAAACGCAGTCGGCTAGCAGTTCGAACCCGAGCGGTGCTGTCTCGACGACCGCAATTGTGCTAGCGAGTGTTTGTACAGTGGTGATAGTAGTGGTGTTTGCCTTCTTCCGTCGGTTTAAGAGAAAAGCAAGCAAATTCGTGGACGAACGACTGACATTCACCCCAAATCGTGAAGATGAGTTACTTCCTGCAGGCGGGAGTGAAACAGAGTCTGAGCGACCAACTGGTGATGATAAATTTCTGGCTGACATGGATCTTGGCCGAGAACAAGTGACGATTCACAAGAAACTTGGTGTTCAAGGTTTGTGGCTGGGCGAGTATAACGGCGCGAAGGTTGTCGCTCTCAAGTTTTCGCCACGGGAACTAAAAATGTCCATGACTGACATGAACGCAATCCGGTTGTCGTACGTCCCACTTCGCCACAGCAATATTGTGCACTTCTTGGGCTCCACTTGGACAGATCGTGAAGAGGTTCTTTTAGTAGTGGAACACATGGCTAAGGGCAACCTGAGATCTGTACTAGCGGATGAGAAGATTGAACTGGACTGGCCTCAACGTCTTCGAATGAGCAGAGAAATTTGCAGCGGGCTGAATTTCGTGCGCTCCATCGAAGGAATGAAAGTATCCCGAAGTCTGACAGCTAAGAGTGTGCTTCTTGACGCACAGCTTACATGCAAACTCGACATTTTCGACTACGCCTCCAGTCTTCGAACAGACTTGGTACCTGTCCGTTCCTATGGACATGGGGATATTGCCACACGTGCTCCAGAACTGCTCAAGGGTGACGAACTTACTTCTACTGCCGAGGTGTATGCGCTTGGAATTATTTTCTGTGAGATCTCGTTACGGTGCAAGCTTTTTGAGCACATCTCGAAGGATCACGGACACACGATGGCCGACATTATTATAGCCACTGAAGTTGTCTCGCAGACGCTGAAGCCAACCCCATCGGAGGACGCCCCCACTGATTTCAGAGAGTTGACACTACGATGTCTGGCTTACGATCCCTCCAATCGACCTAACATGAGCGAAATCCTTAGCATGATTTCCAAGTAAATTGTATCAGAAAAACTACTCGTTCTTCACAAGCGGAATTTGATGGAGTCGCTCCGCTAACTGTTGATAGGGCAGCGTGCGTTGAGCTGTTGTCATGGCAGCTCGGCCACTGGAACTAGGAAGCACCCATACTTCTGTATCTGCTCGAAGCTCTAGCGGCCATTGTGGAGGAAGTTTTGGTTGCTGGCCGTACTTGTCAATCTTGGAGAGAGGTGGTGAGAACAGCCAGCTGAATTGCCGCTTGCCGGAGAACGCAATGAGAACGGGAGCGTGGGCTAGTTTGCACTTATCCTTGACAGTCTTTTCGTCCCAGTCGGCATCGTGACTGTGGTCAGTTAGGCAAACTTGAGCTGCGTGACGACGTAGCCGCTGAAAAAAACTATCTCTCCAGGCTTCCACTGTCAAGAATAGCAAAGCCTTATGAGAACTACAAATGTTCAGTAGTTAAAAGAAAAACGTCATTCTTACTTGTAGCCTTGCCATACTTTGCAGCATCGTTTCCTGGCTATTGCATCGTAATGAGAAGTATTAGCGATTGTAACCATTGCACAGAATACTCTGACCAACCTCTAAACCGATCGATGTGAGCCCAACACCATAGACAAAAGGCAAGATGTTTTGCTCTTTAATACTCGCTGTAGCAGGCACAATGCCCTCCCACGAAAGAGGTGATAAAGTCCCTGTTAACAGCATCCACATGCGATTCGTCGGATTGCTGCACACTTGATCGTTAGTCTAACGAGAAGTACGGTACATGTACAGGGAAGAGATACCTGTAGGAATAACCTGTCTTCCAAGCGTGGTCAGAAGGGTTATGTCCGACAATCAATAGACGCAAACGATGTTCTCGGTAATGAACACAAGGATGGACACGCTCAAAGCAGTCGTCGCAGATGCCATGCCAGCGTTCTTGCCATTTTCCTCTCACAAAAGCCTCTTTCTCGCTCTCAGGCTCCTTTTGCTTGAGTTTGCTCTTTTTCGCACAGGTAGCAGCGACTGCTTTCGTCTCCGTATTTATCGTATCCTCGGCAGCTGCAGAGATGTCCGTCGCGTCCTCGTCACGCTCACGCTTGCCGCCGAAGCGGAACCGGTCGAAGATTCCTGCCATCCGCGAATATTTTATGGGCTTTGATTCCATGCGGTAATAAATTATTTCCAATATATATTGTTGTTTATTGATTAATTGCACTCTTATACTTCGTTAATACTTTTACTACAGTAGTATCACTTGGTTACCAATTGAGCTCTCCTTGAAAAGTGGGAAATCACTGCATTGACGACATCAACTGGCCGGTTATCGTCAATCTGACCTGTAAATTGAATGTAGCTCTTGGAGCCGCCATATCTGTCGCAAAGGACTTTGGCATGCTCTGGCGTAAAGAAATCTTTCTTCGAGGCACTGATGAAGAGACAAGGGAGCGTGAAATGCGGAGCTGCGTCGAGTAATCGCACGTCGCGGAAATTAAAGTTTCCAGCTTTGCCGATGGAGTTTGCTAGCACCTTTTGTACTGCTGTCACCATTGCCGACGGGAAGAACAATTTGCGTCGCTCAGCACTCTTAGTGATCATCTGCAGCATATCCCACATCACCTGTTCCATATCTCCGTACGCGCTGTCTGCAGTCAATGCAAATATGAATTTATCATTGCCGTTGCTGCTGGAAGAGTGCTTGAAGCCTTGTAGCCGTGCTTTACCTCCATTGGTTCTGCAACTTTGCTGAATCAATCGATAGCACGCTTTCGCGCTCAATCCCTGAATTGGAAAGTTGTCGACAGCAAGCAGGACGAAGTCTCCGTGTGCTGCGCTGTACTTACTGAACCGGAAGTGCAGCCCTGTTAGCGGAGGGATGCATAAAATATGGTGTTTTTCTGTATCCTCTACGACGTCCAGTTTCCTGGCATCTCGTCTCGAGATCGTAATCGTTTCATAACGATACGGCATGCGCTCCTTAACGTGTAGCAGCGCTGCTACTGAGCCAATATCGCGTCCCCAGACACCCACAGCAGATGCACGGCTTGTAGCGTACAGGTAGTCCACTACTGTACGCACATCGTCATGCTCAAAGTATCCGAACGACACACGGTCGCCACCTGACAATCCGGAGCCCGACAAGTCCACTGCGAACAATGAAAAACCAGCTTCCAGTATTTGACGGCGCAAGTAGATACACTCCTTGCGCGAGCTGGACATTCCGTGCAAGTAGATAATACACGGGTCTACAGTCACCCGTGTATTTGTCAGCTCACTGCTCCAACTGGAATTGCTGCTGCAGTCTGTACTGACATTGTCCGGTTCTTCTGCACAGCCACCCGACGGTTTCTCCTCCTCACTGGACAGCGACGACGACGAGCCACGCGCTAGCTCCACAATGGGGTCCGCATCTCGCCACGTTTTGCGGCGCCAAAAACTGCAGGCCAGGAGTTCTCCTTGCAAGTTCAGCAGGCGGAAATCCTCGCGCACAAACTCCTCGTTCTCTTCGTGCGCAGTAGATAGAGAAAAGTGCCGATCGCCCAGTTCCTGTACGGAGTAATCGGCTCGTACGGGACTTGCAATTGACTTGACCAGTTGTTCGTAAGTATGGGAGAAGAGCTGCCACCAGCTCCCGACGCTATTGGCGTGCAGCTCGCGCTTGCGCATCTGTAATCAGGTGGAAACGGACGTTAGTCCAATAGTTAAGAGACGACATGTACTCTTACTTTAGACATGTAGAGATTGTAGGTCGAGTGTACTAGAGACGCACCTCGGCTTCGAGTTCTCCGTCCTGGAAGATTTCCATGGCGCTGTGGGGACCGTGAGCGGGGGTGTCTAGTCGGCGGAGCTTTTCGAAGTGGGAGATGGAAGCAAAACTGAACTACATGTAGCACTGTTACTGCCTAGCTAAGTTACGAATCAAGCCATGTTGATTTATTGAATTTATTCATTTCAAATGAAACTGAAACTGAGGAAAATACTGTAAACTTTAAAGAGAGACTAAATCATTTTTATGCGCCTATACAGTGGATGATGAATCGGGAGTGCCGCTGAATGACAATTTGAGACTCATTTGAGAACGTGTATTACTTCTTATACTTCCGAAATATATGCAATAAAACATACACTTTGGGCCGTGTATACCATTGACACCGAGCTTTCCGGCGAGCCGAGCACTGACATACACTTTGGGCCGTGTATACCATTGCCGAGCACTGTACTCGCCAGGGATTAGAATCTTTTTATCGCAGGAGCGCAGCGACTGCCTTTGCGAAGCAAAGCCAAAAGACCGCAATGACAATGTCATTGTGATGGGCAGTCGATACAAACTTGAAGATTAAAATATTATGTGACCACTTGAGTCGGGCACAGCAACATGTGCCTTAATTTTAACCGAATCGGAAGCTTCGGTTTTCCCGGTTCTGTGCCTTTTAATAATTCAGCCAAAAAGATAATTCTGGTTCCCATTTCAGATCAAAACTTGCCTTGAGTAAGCTAATTCCATCTCTAAATACTGGAGCGGATTTTAGCATGGTGGATGCTGGTCAGGGCGGCTTTTAACCACTGCCATGGCATGCCATGCCATGGCACTCCGTTAGTACGATGGCACAGATTCGATAAAAATGAATACTTGCCATACTTCAAAATTTACCAAGCTACTTAAACCTCGAAATTACAATAGTCACAAATATGATAGTCAAAAATATAAGACGGTGTCAAACGAAAAGCTGCTAACTTACCTACCTACGAATCGCGATTTAGGCACACCATTCGAAAGAGGGACATCTCCTCTTTCCGATGGTGCCTTCAGAGATACGAAAAGTGAAAAACTCGCGGAATCTTGGTCTCTGAAAAGTTGCCTCCTTGAAAAAAATCGCAAATTTTTTTGTCGTGCTACATTTGTCTTGTTTAACAACTGAATCGAATGCGCCTATTCCCAGGTTCTAATTCCTGGTGCTTTTCAGATCCAAATAGGCGTCTTTAGAAACACTACCGGTAGTCAAAATTCGAGGGGTATATTTTGATTTGTTTTGGGTACACTAAGCCCATTTTCCAAAAAATGGGTATTGGACGAAAGGACCATACCGTTTTGATGCTAACATACTCTGGGCCTACTTGTCTTTCCGTGCGCGCTTCCGAATTTGCTTTCCAGGCGGGGTTTTGGCGGCGCTGTCCGGCGCAAAATTCATGCTGTCGTCGTTCTTGGTTTGGTGTTCATGGGGTAACGCCGCATCTTTGGCTTCTGCCGAATCTACCGCATTCTTTTTCTTCTGTGAACTTGCCTTACGACAAGCCTGCTTGACTTGCTTCGCTAGCTCCTCCTCTTCGTCGGTAGGTGCAGCATAGATTGGGTCTGATGCGTACTCTTCGGGTACGTATGGCTTCACTTTGTTATGCATCTGTTGCTTCTTCTCAAAATTGGGGGCGGGGGTCTGTAAAGGCTCGAGATGAGAGGGGCGAGAAGCCGCGCAGTTTTGTGGTCAGTCTGTATTCCATCAAACGTCCGCCGCAAGTCTTGGTCAACGGACTCGTCTGCCGGGCCAACACGACAGCTGACAACGCATCGGCTGTCTGTAGACATCGTAAAAATTTGATACCTCTGCACATTGACGAGATTCTTGTACGCTTCGGATACAATACTTCGGAACGTCTTCATCATTGTGTTGCCCGTGGGGATGTACACGAGAGCGGAGCTCTCAGAAGACGCGTTGATCACTTCCAACATATGATCTGTTGTCCACGCGTCCTCTTTTGCAAACTTCTTCCTCATGTAGCCGAAGCCACGGTCGACAGCATTTTTTGTGTGACCCTTCACAAAAAAATTGTACTCGATAGTCTCCAATTCGCCAATTTGAGTCACGGACAAAACGGAGAAGTATGGAGGTTACGGAAGTTGTTCATGGATTATGTGGCGTTTACCGTCATGGGACATTGTAATCGCAGCGAGTGCTCACCTGGTGGCTACCACCGTTAATACCGCTGAGTAATCCGGAATGAACAATGTACTTCAAGCAGCAGTTGACCGAGGAGTAAGCGACTTGATTATCGTGGGTGACCTCCAGGCTTGCAATTTGGCAATCCATGGCGATGATCCAGGGATGGGAAAAAGAAGAGGTTGTTCCCGAGCAAAATCTTCTCAACATTAAAAGACACTAACATATTGAAAAAGAAGAATGTTTCTTTTAATCATCAGTCGTATTGGTGGCTACCATTAATCTTCCTCGCTGTCAACAGAGAATTCCTCGTCACGAACTCCCTTTTCTTCGCTAGATTCGTTAAAATGCAGCACAAGACCATTGTTGTTAAGCTGAGGAGCATTCGTCTTTAGGCACATCAGCTTGTCCACTTTATCCGTTTTCAGCCTCGTACGAAGTTTCGATTGAACAAAGCCAAACGTAGAGAAGTTTCTTTTGGAGTTTTTCAGCCTCGTACGAAGTTTCGATTGAACAAAGCCAAACGTAGAGAAGTTTCTTTTGGAGGCAGCACTCGACGATGCCATCGAAAATACCTTGATCGCGACTGACTGCAGCTGGGACCACTGAGTGCAATCTGCTTTCCAAAACTGCAAAATGCTTTTCAGGACCTTGCCGTCCTTTTCTTCTTCCCGAAAACTTGAAACTCTATACTGTTTTGATATAGCAAACAGGATCACCTCCTATTAATATTGTCTGGTTTTGAGATAAGAAGAATTATGCATTCAAATCAAAATGTTCTTTTTCTATAAAAGAAGACAAAACAGTAGGTATTAAAAGAATCATTACCATCCTTGGGATGATCGCATGCAGGAAGGATCCCCTGCGGATTGAACTAGCACGCCACAGAGAACTAGCAACGAAACTAACCTCATTTCGATATCTGCATGTAGTATGATACTATAACGCTGCAGCAGACTCTCTTGCTACGGAAGCCTTGGAGAGCAGAGCAGGAAGAGTGATTCTCAACAGTGAGAGGAAAATCGAGCTCAGCAAACTCAACAAGATTCAGGAAGTCTTATACGTCGAACCTGACACGACGGGAACTAACACTACAAGTCTCAACTCAGCTACTGCTGATTCGGATAAAGTCAACCTAGCTGAGTCACCTCCAACATAATGGAACTCCGCAGAAATCAACTCGGCTAACAACGGTTCCGAAGAAGATGAGAGCGACAACGCTGAGATCATAGCCATCACTCGGAACCAAAACCGGAAAGACCGCAGAGTACACTTTGAGGAGATGCCAGTGTCGCAAAGCACTCGACCAGGACATGATCCAAATATCTACAAAACGATCAGATCCTTGCCATCACCACGTCATGTTCGGAATCAGAGCTAAGTGGGAATGGATGAGAGCCGAGTACCAGACGCAACGGACATAGACCCTGTCACGGTCCAGGCAGAATGGCGACGACGAATTTCCAAATTTCAGGATGAAGAAAGGAAGTGGGCTGACCTAAAGTTGTTACTTCATGATGAACTGAATAAGCTCACTCACCATCGAGCCTAGAACGCAAGTAAGGTCGCCGACAGTTTCGTTCTAAGCGAAGACGGTTTGCTATATTATCAAGGGAAATGTAGAGGACTGATATCGTGTTGAGACTAGTGGCACCGACAACAATGATCGATGAAGTCCTCCACAGTTGTCACAACGCAATTGAGGAAGGACACCAAGGGGTTACAATGATCGATGAAGTCCTCCACAGTTGTCACAACGCAATTGAGGAAGGACACCAAGGGGTCATGCGAACATTCCACCGGGTGAAAGCCGAGTTCTATTGGACTGGGTTATACGCTGATGTGAAATATGAACAAGCCTGCGAGGATTGCAGTACCAGCAAGAGCAAACCACAACTGAAAATATACTCACCTGGGAATGTTATCTCAGATTATCCATTCCAGTTGGTGTCAATGAATTTCGTCATCCCTCTTCCGAAGACTCGGCGGGGAAATATTGCCTTGCTACTGTTTCAAGATTATTTCTCGGGATTCGTAGTGGCAAAAGCCATGAGTGATACTGGGGCACTGGAGGTAGCGAAAGTATTTGAAGAATGCATCTTTCGAAGATTCGGAACCCCATCACTGATCCGTCATGATCGCGATACAAGGTTTATGAGTAACGTGTTCCAAGCGTTCGCTGAGTTGATGCAGTCCAAATCCAGTCCTCAAGGTAACTGTCACTGAATGAATCTATGTTGAAGACCCGCTCCAATCTGACCGGGATGATATTGCTGAGAAGATGGTCCAAGGGATTAACAATTCGAGAGACACAACTCGGCGAGAAACTCCGTTCTACCTGGTGCACGGGTGGACGCCCAGTCAGCACTCAAAGCGATGACTTCGACCATCAGGAAATATCCAGTAAACTTAGCTGATGTCCTGCAATGGAGGCGAGAATGGAACCGTCGGCAAGAAATAGCACTCCAACTAGCTAAAAAGTATCAGATCACCGAAAAAGCGAAGCGAGCAGAAGAACATAACGCCCGGCTAAGTCAAAAGGAGAAACAAGCGATCCCAGAGCAACCAACTCAGCTGAAGAGATGGAGTCAGCCGAGTTGGTTGATTCTCAACGATCTTTGTTCAAAGAAGGTGAACAGGTGTGGCTATTCATGGAAAGAGTCAAGCCAGGATTAAAAAGAAACTCGCTCATCGGTGGCATGGCCCGTTTAGGGTGAATAAGAAAGTCGAGGAGTTTGCTTACGAATTGGAGCTACCAGATAAAGTGGTTATCGATTCTATTCAGTGGTTCACGTATCTCGTCTAAAGAAGATGACAGATCTAGGTGAACAACCTACAGTGGCGTTAGTGGATGAACTCATAGAAGGTGATACGTTTGATTTCGATGAAGCTTCACCCCGAAGATAGTTGGCAACCAGAAACTACAGACAATGGTCGATATGAAGTGAAAGCAATTTTGGATGGCGAAATGCCATTATCGACGAGTTCAAATAGGGCACAACGGCGATTTAAAGTCAAATGGGTAGGATTCGCTGAGCCCACTTGGGAATCACTAGCGAATTTGTCGTGCGGAGGATTACTGTTTGATTACCTTCGGCAAAAAAAGCGTGAATACCGTCTGCAAATGGTGCATATTGCAGACAAGAATTAAAAGTTACTTCACCAAATGATGACGACCACCAAATTATAAGTACAGGCTTGATGGAACCGGAAAAAATACTGTACCATTGCATAAAATATATGTGAAGAAATGGATTGATAAACGAACTCAGCTGAGCCTCTGGTTAAACTGCTCTACGAAAGAAACTTACTGGGCTAAGACAATGCAGAAAATAAACTAGATCTGAGTGACAGATCTATACGGGTCGTACTCGAAATTTGAGAAGCCCTCGCGATTGGCCGGAAGGGGAGCGTTCGGAGACAAGGCCGGCGGTGGTACCTCGGTTGGATCGACGTCTTCTTGCACCGCGTCCTCAATGCGGTCGCTCTCGAACTCGGCTGGGTCAAACACCGGGACCTCGGGGTGTCGAGCCCTGAAACACTGGTTGTAAGGGTGTGACGCGGGCTTGCGCATCCACCATGCGCACCAAGGCTCTCGCAATCCATTTCGGCTACGACAGCGGACCAGTCAGCATCCTCAGGAAACCACGGTAAATTCGTAGGGGACGCAAATGGGAAGGACGGATCAAAATACAACTCAGCGTCTAGCGTCGGAGCAGGATCAGCTGGGTCGAAAGCGGTAGCGGTGTCGTACGTGGCTTCGCACATCTCATTAAGCAGTCCACGTATGGTGGTACCTCGTTTTTTCGATCGTGACTGTACTTCAACCATAGTTGCAGAATTCGAGTCGACTCAGCGGTGTACGCCCCGGGTTCACGAAGGATGATCCCAAAACAACACTAGAGTCGACGACCCAGTGTAAACGCTCCCAGAGAGCCACGAAAATCTTCATGAACTCAGGACGACCCCCGCGACAGCGAAGTCAACACTCGGCGATAATTTTCAATGAAGACGCCGACTTGGTCGAAACCGGATGACCCTGAGCTCGACTCAATACGGTAGCAGATAAGGGATCCTCAGGGAATTTGGAGCGAAGTCGTTGACGTGGATGTTGAGCGGAAAACACGTCAGCAAAAGCTGTCACACCAGCCCCGAAGAGGGCGTAGGACGAACGCAAGCTTTTCCACCAACCATCTCCATCTTGATATCCACAATGCAGGAACGGAGTAATTTATTCCAGCACCCCAGCGAACCGGCATGGAAGAATGGGGATTACGTCAAATCTGCATAGTCTTGGATAAGCGAGAATCCCTGGAGACCTGAGCCGCTATCTTACACAAGTCGGCTATCGGGAGAGCTAACACTTCCGGTAATCCAGCCGAGTTAGTTGAAGGCGGAACTGGTCCAACCCGCGCATTTTTCTTCGCCGACTTCACTGGTTTAGTGGAAGTGTTAGTTGGAGGTGCTTTCCGTCTCTTCGCTGGACTCTTGATTTTCTTGGCAGGAACCTTACTGGAAGTCTTGGCTGCAGCCTTCGTCGACTTCGCCGAACTCTGCGATTTCCCCGGAGCACGACCCACTGCCTGCATAGTACTGACCCGCGACGAGGAGTAATGGGTTGATCATATCCGACGCGTCCGACGAGGAATAGTGACCGGGCACTGGGCGACTCGGCGCATCTACGTTAATCGGAGACAGCCGAGTGGATGAAGGAGCGGAGGAAGATGGCCCAGAGTATTTGCGTCAGTAGAGGATAAACTCTCGAGCACAACGCGGTTGATGGCCCTCGCATCTCGAGAAGCTGCCCGAGAAGACCGACGAAGTGGAGATTGCTGCGACGTAGACTTGGACTTCGGGCGAGCCGCAGACTTGGACTTCGAACGAGCTGCAAACTTAGGGCTCTTGGCAGCCGAAGATCGGGAACTCGGCGAAGACCGCTGTTAGCATCGTTAGACCCCGCGAAATCCATTCAGCTGAGTACTGCGGTACGATGGCGGCTATCCAGTAGAGTCCTGTGGCTACCAGTTCGGGACCGCCCTAGTACAGTGGTTTCCCAAGCGTCATCATCTCAGCCCATCTCCGCTTCTCAGCTTGAGTTGACGAACCAATAGGAGGAACTTCAGAAATCTGAGTCACCCCCGGAACCTGAATAGTACGGCAAGTGACCGAGATCGGACGATCTCGGCGAAATCTTGAACCAGGAACACTAGCGAATGGCTCGGGAAGTCGGCTGGCAGTAGAGCTGGTAATTGCAGACGCCGAGCTCAACAATCCAGGAGAAGCAGTGCCAAATGACTCGGCAGATCGAGTCGAGACCACTTCAGCAGAAGACGTATTAAGCGACTCCTCAGAATTGGGAAGAGTGGAAGTCTTGACATTGAGCGTAATGTGCTTGTCCTCCCCGTTGTGAATCCTGACAAGTTCCGGCCCGGGCTTCCAGGAGCCGACATGATACAGCGTTCAAACGAAGGTACGCGGAGGCCCGGGAGCGTCTATCCACGAAGCAGTGCTGGCGCCGAGTCCGTCAAGAGAATAGCGCCGCCAGCGTGACGCATCAGGTTCTTCAGTGTCTAGATTTGAAGCCGCTGAGATTAAATGGTTTGGTTGACGAATCTCAAGGCACGACTCCTCCCCCACCAGAAATTATCTGAGCAGCTTCTTGAACCTGCTGAAAATAACAGGAAGCCACTCCCTGAATAGCGGCATAAACTGCAGTTCGTTCAACCAGAGTCTCGGAGAGTCTTTCCACTTCTTGGCTCCGAAATCCAGCTGGCGGCGGAGATCATCAATGAGCACTTGAGAAGAATCCACTCGGTGGTCCACATTCTGAGTCGCCACGCGTAGCTGACACTCAAGGCTCACGACCGTCTTCCGATAAGATTTCAAGACCGAGGCGTTGTGTTGAGTCTTCTTCTGCCAGAAGTCACGTTCGTGGATCATAGTTGCCAAAGAATGTTGCAACCATGCCGACTCAGCTATCGCAGCATCCATCCGCCGAGATATCATTTCATTTTCACGACTCAACTCGGCGGAGTTAACCCGAGCAATAGCTATGTCTTGTGAAGAACCCAGCGGGCATGACAACAAGTCCTTCAGAACGTTGAACATTTCAGCTGAAGTCTTAGCCGCCAACTTGTCTTGATGAGGAACGGACTCGGATAATGGGGAAGCTGGAATAAGCATACGCTATCAGCCGAGTCCGCTCCAGGTCTTCAGCTGCGCGGAGTTGCTCTTGAGATCACAGATGATTTAACAGCTCAGTCATAGAACTCGACGATGCGGTCACCGATCCACTAACTCTTGGATTGACCAGTAATAAACTATCGGTCAATGCACGATGAGTTTACTAACAGCCATTCCAAGAAGCCGAGCGTATCCAGGCACTAAAATAAGCAAACTATTACGTTACTTACCGAAGTCGGACTTGACCCTTAGTTGACTTGGGGGGAAGACTGCTGATTTATTAGTGAGTGGCTTTGTGAGCCTCGTTAGATGTTTCTATCGCTAGTCCTATACCAATATACAATAATCCAGTGTATGCTGATCTCTCCTGATGATCCTACGCGCTGGCTGGATGTGGCCGAGCAGACGACATTATCCAGTAAGGTACACTTTGTGGTTCACACTACACCGTGGATACAAACCTCACCTTCGGCTGAGGATTTAATACGGCCCGTTGGAGACTCGGTCGCTATGTCACTCTTCTGTGGGAAATGATAGTAGCCAATCGGGAGCTTGGAATACCTTTTCACCGCAAGTTTCCACTGTCTTTGCCGGGCTGCCGAGCAGCACGAGCACACTCTAAATCTCCGACACAGTTCCGCGGTTGCACGCAGTTTAGAACTTCGTGAACTACTATTCAAAGTCGAAACTTGGTTGCAACGACAACCACGACGACATTGTGATGGCTGTGCGAGATATGGCCTACGATTGTAGCAACGACGATTCCGCTCCTATTTCTTTCACGTATGAAAACCTTCCGTTAAAAACCTTGTCGTTGGAGACGGCTCTGATGAGGAACCATTTGTGTAGGTATTACAACGAAGAAACTGTTGCAACGGATGGATCAAGACCCGGCGAGCTTCGTCTTCCACGTCGATGCTACTTTCTCAGGTCGGATACCATGTGCTAGTGATCGACATATCCGATCGGGCTCGGAAATTTCAGCCCGTGGCTTTCTGCATTATCTCTCAGCGTCTGAATAGTGTTATACACGATGGCGTTACTTGCGTTCCACTCCATTTATTTAGAGGTCATTGAGAAGCAGATCCGACTGAAGTATGTGATGGGAGACGCAGAGGACGGTCAATTGAACGCGCTGAAGTGCGACTTTCGGTACGACTGCGACTTCATCTTCTTAATGTGCTTCTTTCATGTTATGAAGAAGGTTCAACAATAAAACAAGAGGTCTCTCAGATCATTTGGCAAACACAATTCTGGTGCAAATCTATGATATGCACTTTTGCACAATCTTAGCAGATTCTATTCAAGTTTCGAAGTTTTATGTGAAGCAGTGGCAATCACATAGCGAGTTGGCAGTTTTTGCTGCATATTTCTCGTCTCAATTGTTGCATTCATGATATTCTAGATGGCAGTGCTGCTAAAGGGGGCCTGGATTCGCAACGACTAATAACCCAGTGGAGCAGTTCAATCGTGTTATCAATCGAGACTACACCGTAGCCGGACGCGATTGTACGCGGACACAAGAAGTGTTAGGACATCCAACAGGCGGAGAATCCAGATTAAGCAGTTCGTCACTGGCCAGTTGCTTGGACCAACGAATCAGAGGAGCGGTCGCTCCTGGAGCCAAATGAAACGGTCGAATATACTGCGAGTCGTGCGGAGAGCAATCCGATAGAACCTTGATCAGCAAATCTCATTTTCAAACGCGCCCTCATAAAGTTCTACATACCATCTAAGAAGAGGATAGTTGAGTATCTGGCTGTTACTGCTCAAATGGGATCAAACTACGCCCGCATGGAGCATATGGGGAAACCAGTTGACGGTTGGCTAGTGGACCCCACAGCAGGATGGTGTCAATGCAGATATTGGAGAAATTTCGGCTCTTGCATTCATGTCCTCCACGCTCGATTTGCCTCACATCGCGTAAATAGGCAGGGAAAGCGGATTCTCGTAAACAGAAACACCATACGCAAAACTGGTATTGAGGCAGGGATGACGCCGGCTGGACGACCTACGATAAACAGAGAAGCTCTCTCGTTTCAGTAAAAAAGTGTTGTAAGCATCTCTCAATGGATAAACGGTTACACAACCTTACGTGTTAGTTTTGGTTTCGTTATTCAAATCAGTATAAGTTGTCACTGCGGATTTTGATACCGGACGCGTCTGCGACTGCCATGAAAGGATGGCCGCATCGAGTATGCTGATACGCATGTGCATTGATTGACACTTGGCGGTGGCTTCTCACAAACAGGATGTACGTAGTATAGATAAATTGCTAAGTGCTCACCTTATATATTGAATCACTTCAAGATGGCACTACGGATTTTACTAGTTCTCCTTATTTAGCTTCCTGTTTACGCTCATCCGACAATGCTCGATATCCCAGGAACCTCTTTTCACCGATATTCATGATCGTCGCGTTATGATTTTCTTCTTCATGGCGACGTTTCTTGAAAAGGATGGTCTTTTTGCTTTCCTGACGTGCATCGCGCAGGCGCTCGTCGTACATAGTACGTACATTGAGTGCGCCCGAGTATTTTCGAATGAGGAGCGCCATAAATTTCCAGCTCCGTGCGTTGCAAACGCAGCTGAGTAAGCCGACTTCATGCCTTGGATCTTCTTCTTCTTCGTCTTCATTGATGAAATTATCGGAAGAGGACTGCCAGAATCTCCGTCGAATCTCTTTACCGCGACGGGAGCGCACGAAACGCTCGTCATTAGATACACGTTCTGCGGCTGACATGTCTATCCGTGACCAAGCGTAGTCTCGGGCCCTGGTGTCCCCGCGCAGTCTAAGAATATCCAGAATCGACCATCTATCTTCATAGCTGAATCTGAAGTGCCTGCAAAGTGGTATCCAATACAAACGACTAGATAAGAATGAAGAAGACCGTAGAAACGGTGTATTATATCGATCTGCGGTCTGCGATAGACGTTCACGATACACAGCACGGTACGTATATCTAAAGAACAGTACACACTTGCAGTTCCGTAACTGTTCAAATGTCTATTACGTAGCATCTCACAGTCAATATTTAAGGAAATCCAACAAGCGATACATCGTTCAATTCGCATTTCTATATTTTTCCGGGCCTCACTGCGGCTCTCCGCTAATATCTCCTTAGCGTCCTTAGTTCTAGCAGCAGATTTCTCCCGACACTTCATGGTGGCGCACATATGCGTGAACCACGTAATACCATAGTCAACCGTGACCTCTTCACCAGCGAAGATATCCATTGTTGTCTTCACCATAGCATGAACCTCGTAGTTGTGACGCACCTCCAAAAACTCAAAATTTGCCTCGCAACTGTGGTTGATAAACCTGGCTACTGTTCCCGTCTTCTCCGCCTCCGTAAACGTGTTTCCGCAGCCCCGTGCATGAAGCGAAATAATGTATTCAGGTTGCACAACATCCTTATCGTAGCCATGGTCGGTCAGCAGCCCGGTATACGGCGCTATTGTCTCCCCACCCGAATAGTGTCCGTAGACCGAACCCCAATTCATGTAGCCGATGCAAAGAGCTCGACATCCTTCGTCACGTATACGCCGTTAAAGCAGTGACCATCAAATTTGCAGTTATCCCAGGCGCAAAATAGCTGGCTTCTGACGTTCGGACAGGTGTCTGGGTAGCAGTCGCCGATGCATTCGCACACATTTGCAGGTCAACTGTCCTTCGTGGACACGCCTTCCGCTACAACCATACCGAGCGAATATTTGACTTCCGACGGCCACTCCACCAGTTACTGACCGCCGACTTCGAGATCGGCCACTTCAGGTTCTGCTACTTCAGCTCTGCTTCTTCGGCATCTGCTTCTTCTTCCTCTTCTTCCTCTTCTTCCTCTTCTTCTTTCTCTGCTACTTCAGCACCCCCAAGAGATAGCAGCACCAGCAGCATTCTTCCTCTTCTTCTTTCTCTGCTACTTCAGCACCCGGGGCTACAGCCTTGTTCTCGTCTTCCCTTTCGATTCGTAAACGCCGGATGGCTTCAAGCGCGCCTGGAATCTTTATATAGTCCTGGATAAATATGGTTTGCATCGTCTTGGCTTGATACACTCGCTTCGAGTCCTTCACAGGGGCTCGACGGGCCTGGCGTGCCGGTTTTCGAGACAGCTGGGTCCACGGGTTTTACGCGACTTCATCCTCTTGTGGCGTTTCTCGTGATCCTTGTAGGTATGTACGCTTGCATCTGCGGCTACAGCGACTTCTAGCTTTAAAGGCGGGGTGATATCGTCGTCGTTGGTAGGGACAGTAAAGTCCTGGACCCCCTGCTCCACCCCTCGCTGCTGACGAGGCCAATCACTTCATCGACTATTTTTTATATGAACTGTGGTGTGCCATACACCATCACGTGTCCCACATATATGGGTGTCAGCCGCACAAATTTGGCCTTATTCAATTGTCAAAAGACGTCTCCGTAACTCACCAAAACACGTTGACTGACGAGGGAGGCGGTGTCCTTCCAGCTGGTCGCGCCTCTTATAGTGATGTGGGCATAAAGTCGACGAGCTTTGGCCGCTTCTGTCCCTTTATTAGAACAAACAACGTTTGCTGTGTTTTTCAGATCAAGTTCGGTATTCTTTATATGTTCTCCCTCAGTTAGGGGCAAAAATAAGGAGGGACATTTCTATTACCGGTATAGGTAGGGCCATTATATAAGATAGGACAGCATGTATAGAATATGTGCCACCCATCCTTCTGTTGATTTTTACATGAATCCCATAAAAAAGATCATACAGATCATCCTGTCCTAACTAATAGTTGCCGTTGCTTCAATTGGTATCAAGTATTGCAGGAAAATCAATTAGTGAAGTAACAAACATCGATTAAGCATATTATATTAGGTGGGTTTCGACCGTTATAAAACTATTGTTTGGACCGATGATAAATGGGTACGACCCAAATGAGACTAAAACAGAAGGAATCGTTGCCAAGACGCGCCAGTTTTAGATAATTTATGTAAAACACGTATTGATCGATCGTTTTGTGGTACTTACACTTTATTTCACCATATTTTAATTTCAAGGTTCGCCCATTTTGGTATCAAATATAGCAGCAGACAGGGATATCAAGGGATTAGAGGGGGTCAGAGTTAACAAATGGTTCTAAAAATATGGTAGGCTTTCGGACGAAAATATGGTAGGAATGTTTGAAAATTATGGTAGGTAGCGTTCAAATATGAAATTCACTACACTCAACATTTTCTTCAGTTCCCGAAAATCCGATCCGCAAATGCCTCGTGTCTACGCGCCACCAGCTCATAACTGACCTCATAAGAGGCATGACTGCCGCGTCCCCTGACATGGAGGACTACGAGGACTTTGTGCTGTTAGACAGCCTGTTCGACCCGCAAGGTG
>JAIKVB010000332.1:0-29552 GCA_024679045.1 Phytophthora brassicae | reverse complement strand
AACGCACACTTTTATAATCACCAATAGACAATGAGTGGAGTGGAGGACATGTGCTTGTCATAATTACGAACCGTACTTAGCAGGATACGAGGTATCGCGATAATTACAGGCGGTAGCCATAAGATGAGGTTTGAACCCATCAGGGTAAAACCTCAATGTGTACGACACATCAGATTCATCACAATCCACCTATCTGGGACCGTCCCCATTACATCAGCAGACATTGGTTCTAGCTGCGACGAGATCGAACAGTCTCTACGGCTTGCCATGATAACCGTACTGGGCCCTGAGGCGGTGAATAACGACAAGTTCACACCGTGGAATACACGCCAAAAGGTCCTTGGTCTCGTGTTCGACACTAAAGCGGGCACGGTAGCAATGCCACTCAACAAAATTCAAAAGGCCACAACACTTGTTGAAAATGCCTTTCACGCTAAAACTCTACGACGCACTGAATACCTCTCCCTTTTAGGGTGTATGAAGCACGTGGCGACTTGCATCCGCCCAGCACGACCATTTCTCCAACGTCTGCGTAAATCAGAAACAAACCTTCATAGGTGCTCGATGGTCCCGACGACGGACCAAATGCGCCAAGACCTTACATGGTGGAAGCACATCTTGACTTCACCAGTACTTAACGGAGTTCCTCTTGAGTATTTCAGATCACAACCTGCTGCTGATGTTACCATCGAAAAGCGTCCGACACCAGCATTTGCGCCCTGGAAAAGGACCGGCAACGTATTCTTATCTACGTATTTTCGGAGTTCGAACAGTCTCTGATTGCCGAGTTTCACGCCACACATAAGAACGATTTCGACATCAACTACCGCGAGCTACTGTCTTGCGCATTCGCAGTCAATGAATGGTCACGCGCTTGGCGTGAAGAACACAACTCTACTCATCAACACATACCGATCCACGTTCACTTCCGTATCGACAACACGTCAGCTGTGGCACGGCAAAACAAAATGTCCTCTAAAAACACACCTGCACAAACCATCATCAGTCTGTTAGGTTACTGGGAAATGGTTCATGGACTACAATTCTCCGCATCGCACATCGCAGGAGTAGACAACATCATCGCGGACGCAGGCTCTCGACTTTTAACAGACAAACGTGCTCTTACAACATTTACTAATCTTACTACTTCGTGGTCACAGGTCCGACCCAAAGTCGATATCCGTGAGCTGGAAAAGATCTGGCACGATATTTGCGCGAGCACTCCGTGGCAGACTCAACCTACAACAAATACGAGCCGGCATTCTGCGTGCGGCAGTCTTTCATCACCCGCCAGGGAGTAAACCCATGGCTTGATCAATTACCCATCAACGCCCAAATCCAGCACATATCCGACTTCATCCTCCTAGGCTTTCAGCATGGATATGGCTCGCAGCGGCCAATCCGCAGCTCGGCGATTATGAACAGTTTGATGGGCGTTCGACACTTCTTCGTCTCCTCCGGTCGAGCGTTCCCGTCGGACCACCCACAAGTCCGCATGCTCCTCAAAGGAATGTCGTCTTGACAGCCCTCCGGAGCGCAAGACCCCTGTATCAATCCTCCTTCTAGAAGCATGTTTCTCTACGCTCGACATGCAACCCCCTTCGGATCAAGCTCTTTGGGGGTACTGTGCCTGTCCTTCTTCTTCCTACTCCGGCGATCAGAGATATCCGCCATCAGTCAGGGCAAGTTCCGCTGGTTCGCCCTTAAAGTAGCGGACATCGTGGCTCTAGATCACACTGGCCAACCTACAATGAATGCGGCCGCGGCAAAATCCGTCCACATTAGACTTCGTGGGTCCAAGACAAATCAAGCTGGCAAGTAAACTACGCGCTAAATCCGTCCACATTAGACTTCGTGGGTCCAAGACAAATCAAGCTGGCAAGTAAACTACGCGCATGCTTCGACGATCAGGTCATGGCTTCCTGTGCCCTGCCCTGGGGGCCATACTGCTATCCAATCCCGGCTACATATCCCAGTGGACCTACCGGTCGCCACCTTCCTAGCTAGGCCTGGAACGATGAAATCGGTCTCGGCTCGGAAAGTAGCCGAGGTAATTCAGAAGGCTGCAAGACTCATTGGGGTAAAACCACATGCGTACAGCACACACTCACTCCGATCGGGTGGCGCCACGCACATGTACCGTGCTGGAGTAGATGCGTTGACCATCCAGTTTCACGGCCGGTGGGCATCGGATACATTCAAGATTTACACTCGCCTCTGCAGCGAGTCGGTGGTGTCCATTGCTTCCAGAATGGGTAGCGGGGGAAAATATGCGACTATATTACAGTGACGGCACCCGACACCGTCTCTGGGGGCTCAGCTCTTGTCCTAATCGGACCAAGCTGCAGCCGGCTCGGTCGAGCCATCACCAATACAAGTTCCAGATTTGCCCCTATATACACGTGCACAGGTAATGAGGGAAGGAAAGCTGAATTCGCGGCAAAAACCACGAATAGGAGTTTCCGACGCCTGTCCTGTGCAGCCGTTAAGAAACCCCCCCGGTCAGAACCTAAGGACGCAACTACCAGAACACCACGAGCACAGTCAGGTGCTCCAAAGCCTCATTCGGCCTTTTGCCTCACTGACGTCAAGAAACCCACCCACCATTCCATGTATTCATACATAGATAGTTCACTTAAGCTTATCTCTAAATATCAACAAAGTAATGTGGGTTCTTTGTACAAGACAGGCACATTACAGGCGGCTAAGATGGATGTGGGGGACACGCTTGCCTCTCACAGACACGTTAGAGCAACCCAGCCATCAGCGGGTTAGGGGCATGCACCGGCTTTGGCACAGACACGATAATATAACCTTGATTAAACTATGTGTACCCACCCAAGGGAATTGTGGTAACGTGTGTAGGGTTTAGGGAAATAGGCGCACCGGAATGGCCTCGGGCTGGGGGGGTTAATGGTAGAAAATATAGTTGTCAGCACTACCGTTAACATTAACGAGTTCTTGTGCTCGGAGACTGGACTGCCTGCAACCAACTGCAGCACACTTTTTCCGTGTCGTGTGCTAGGTACCGCGATTGTTGAGGGCCTTAGTCTTTTTGTATTGCTGGTCTGAAGAACGGTGATGCTCAGAGCTGCTTCAAAACTTTCGCAGTCGCTACAATACCAGAAGTTCTATATAGAGGCTCTCTATCGCATCCACTGCAAGTGGTGCTTACCATGACCAGTCCAGATGCCAGTGCAGGTGTCTTATCCATTGGTCAAACATCTCTTCTGATATTCCATTGGCCAAAACAGACCCAGATCGCCACCTTGGATATCGCCAGTCAAGTCAGGACTGTCTGTCTTCCTTCACAACGGAAAAAGCTCTGAGCTGATAACACTATGAGCGCGTATTTGAAAGGGTATGACTACCACTCGCATTTCAGCAAGCCAATAGCCAATAATACGCTGACTGCCTACGACTTGGAGGACGACGACATTTCTTTGGACTTTGACGTTGTGGAGCGCGACATCGACGCCGAAATGGAGGCGCGTCACCAACAACGGCAACAGCCTCCTCCGCGTACAGTTTCCCAACGAATGTTGCAGTCCTTGCGGGCTCAGGCACGAGCCCATCACGCTGCTGTCAGGACGAAGCAAACATCCGCAACTCGAGACCTCTCGAACTCGACGTTCGATGTCCTCTCTGTACTAAACGGAGACACCTCCGTGGCCACTACAGAGAGACATACTGGTGCCCTCGACGCGCCTCTGTCGTCCCGCTCTGGGTCTTCGTGCACGGATAGATTGGAAGCCAGGATATCCAAGACGCGACGAGACAGTGGCCAGGGACTGGAAGTGGTGAACGAAGCACAGGATGCCTCGCTGCTGTACTCTGGACGGAGGACGTACCCGGCAGAGTCGTTGAGGAAGACGGAGCGTGTCAGATTCTCGGACAACCCCACGATTAATGCTGCAACGCCCCAGGAAACTAGGATGATGGGTATTCTGGACAAGGAGCGAGCAGCGAGAGTGTTCAGATCGCAAACGTCGTGTCCGGAGGAGGCGAACACAAAGGGGGGCGATGGAGTGAGGTTCCACTTCCGACGAGGAACATCCGTAGATGATGCGCCTTTGAATGGACGCTTGGGGGTGTTAGCATTGACGGATGGGAGGACATACTCTACAACGGAGACTGCACTGGTGAGAGTACAATCACCCAAGCGGATGACGGACCAAGAGTACACGACGTTGGCCTCGCAACTGGCTGAAATTGAAGCGCTGGTGGATGGCATTCAGAGCTGCATGAAGACACCAACATTTTCATCGCTGGCTGGGCGCGTGCTGAAGGAAATGCAGCTGCTGGTCAAGACGACGCAGCAGATCCGCACCAATGGAACGACTTTGATCCTGGCTAATGTGGGCAAGGAGCAGAACGCCGACTTCACTCAGGCTCTACGTCGCCTAGTGGCGAGAGCAGCTTCTGTTCAGAAGCGAATCGATATTATGATGTACGCGGTGCAGACGCTAGTGGTATAAGCTGGCCGCTTCATCCTGTAAGGTAATCTCCGTCGTAAGATTCGGCGAGGACCCGTTGGTGACATGATCTCGATGCTATTGCTCACTCAGATATGAGCGGATGCATTCGCTGCAATCCTATTTAGTCCTCTTTATATTATTACGATCGTCATCCGCCAAGTCGACGGTAACACTAGTGACGTATTTTACTTCCTCGTAGCGTGTATATTGCTTCTCGACAGGAGACTTAATCTACCAACTGTTTGGCTATTCGGTTGGACTTTGTCGATGCAGCTGAATGGTGGGTCGCATGCTAGCCTACTTGGGTGAAGAGTAAGGTCGTGATATCATAAACCTTGCACTACAGACCGACACAAACACCATTTGAGTACCTTTATCGGATCTTTATCGATAAATCAATGAACTTCACCTCATTGAATTTTTCTGTTTCTTTCTCGCGCTTATAGATTCCAGTGAGTTCTTCCTCTTTACTCCGAAGCTGATTCTAAAGCTTTAGTCTGCATTCAGTTATGTTAGCAGATAACACGCCTACGCCACTCAACAATGGCAAACTAAATGGTTGAAGCTAGAACACCTCGTCAGTGATCCTTCTCCTCTCATTAGCTTCTGCAATGAGTTCGTCTGGATTCCGTAGCCTAGTCGCAATACAATCGACAACTTTAGGTTGGGGAAATCACTCTTATAACGACAAGCGTACTGGTATCTTTGTTTAACACGAGGAGCAGAGCGTGTTGGCGATCTTCGCGCGGTTGTTCGCTGTGCATTGACAGACATAATGAATCTACAACCTCATATTGCAGTGACCTAAGCTCACCTTTGATCCCAATTGTGAGTTTTTTATTGGAGCCAACAAAATGCTAGAGTTAAAGCTGGCAATCTTGGTGTCTTCGCTAGTACGGCAAGATCTTTCCCCAACTCCCTCATCGTTGTGTTGCTTTACAGCGGTTGAAGGTGCCCGAGGCGCAATCACAAGATCTTGGAGGTCGGCTAATTCCACAGCCAGATCCGTCAGGCCGATGCGGCAATTGCTACTGTCGAAACGAGACGAAGTTTCGACAGCCTCAAGTATAGCAGCGGAAGCGAACGGAATAACTCTTTCAACTGCTGCCGGTACTTTTGGGAGAAGCTTCTTCACACGCCTATGCTTTGCGTCCACGCTCGGACCAGACAACTCGAATAGAGGTTTCGCTCGTAGAATTGTACTTCTAGGAGAGAAGATTGGCTTGGTCATGTTGTCTCTTAAAATTGATTGAAAATAGACCTGTACCAGCTTCCAGACTGACATACATCATCGATAAACTAAAACTAGTTGAACGAAACTTATTGCAGCCAAGTTTTTAAACCCACTTCACATGCGAAAAGTCGGTCTGCCATAGAGTAGTTTAGTGAAGCTTAGAACTGACTGTTAGGCAAACTGCATCTGCACACATAACTTACCTCTTCGAGAGAAATCCAACGCGCTGAGAAGCTTGTAGTGGGGTTTTAGGTCGCATGATCCGAGTTCTCGAACCTCCCAGTTGTTGAATTGCAGGTCGTGAAGAACCACCTACGTCCATAAATCAGTCACAACTCCAATCGGGTAAAATAAGTATTAGCACCCCTACATACCAACTTGAGGCCTTGCAAACCGTTCAAACATGCCAACGTTCGGTCTCTGAATTGTGCGTGGTGCCTCGTTACCCATGCTGCTTATCGGGTTGCGCGTTGACGAGGTCGACGTGTCAACGGCGTACGATCTAGCAGCCATGGGGCGCATCGTGGGGCGGCTGAACTGACTGGTTTGCGTTACAAGAGTACCACCGTCATGTTGAGGCATTCCCATTGTGGAGCGTGTAGGTGATGGAAATTGTCGAGCGTTGGGTTGGGCTTTGAGAGTCTTGCACTGTAAATTAAGCGTTAATGATGACGGTCTTGAAAGCGAAACCAGGTTCTAAAGCCTACCATCTTTTCCCAATTGCGGCATTTCCGTGACTTTTCCTTGTATGCCTGTGGCCATCAAAAACGTTGAGCAGATTTTCACTTAATCCGGCAAATATCGAGTACTCACCTCGCGCAACTCATCGTTTGAGGCCGTCAGCGCCTGCATTTTCGACTTCCCTTCCCTTAGCTCAGCTTCCAGTTGATCTGTGTAATTCTTTAGCTGAATATACTTTTCTCCATGCTGAATTTGAAAAGCCTTCTGTTCTTCCGCTGCACCCAAACGTTTCTAAGATTTTCTCTCGAAGATATGGCAGGGTGGTGAGCTAACCTTGCTGGCGCCTAAATTCTTCCTGTGAAGATAGATGCATAGAAGCGTTAAATTCCTTTCTGCGACAACGAGGAATCTCTCAATAGAGCATAATCGTATACCTGTCTGCTCAATGTATCATTAGTACAGCCATACATCTAAGAACACTGTATCTTTGCAATAGTCATCTAACCTGTACGAATCTTGGGCTAGCTGAAACTGCAAGGAAATGTTAATCAAAATTTTGTGATTACCCCGCCTGTGAGTCGCGTACCAAGATGAAATCTAAAAAGAAAGAAATTGTAAGTTCAGCAGCTTGTCATTGGACACAACACACAAGAAACAGTACCCAGTGCTTGCTGAAAGTGCTCTTCCAAACGATACTGAGCGTTAGTCACCAATCCCCCCTACCAACCCCCTTCTCATGCCAGCGATTTCTTACCGAAGCACGACGACGGATCGGCCATCATCTCTTCCCATATTGCCTAGTCGGTTTGTATCAGTATCATAACAATGACACGACCGAGTCCACGAGAAACAGCACCTCCGTCCTCTACTCAACTCTCCGTCAGTACCAGCCCAAAAAATGCCATGGGTCATCGTATAAACACACCTTGAGATCCGCGACACCGTGAATCGTTCTGCAGTTTCGTAAGCGATTAATCCAATAGCAACCAGTGATATTTGCAATATCTTGCGTTCTTACGTCTCAGAGATTCCACCCCGTCTAAAGAATAATACAGTCAATCAGCTGGACCAAGCGTCGGTACCGCCACACTAATACAGCTTACCCTTGACTGAGATCTGTGATGTAGACAGCATTAATTCAATTTGGTTATTCACACGTACATACAAAAATACGCACCAACGTTGCAAGCCGGGCACTGCAGTCTCCCCTGTCCAAAGTGCTTGTACGCGCATTTCTCCTACAAAACAACAAAACAAATCGACATTCAACACTTTACAGCCCATAAATCCTTGCGGCTCCCGCTAAAAGACGCACACAGAACAAGTGACCACAACTTGTGCGGTAACACGTCTCGGCCGACTGCGCATCTGGCAGGATGGGCTCCCAGCAAGCGTTACAACGCAGCTGTGGCCGGATGTGCGAGGCCGAGAACGGGGCCGCTTCCCCGCCGTCGTCCAGGTCTCCCATCGTATCCGTCGCGCGCCGCTGACCGCGGTTGCGCACGCTAGACGTCTCACTCATGCGGCTGTCGTCATCCATGGCGTCTTGGGGAATGAGGAAAAGTTGGCGCGCGTGCGGAATCAAGGAGTGAAGGTCGTTCGTCCACTTCAACTTCGGCTATCAATTAAAAATTGAATTGCAACTAAAACCCTGTCAAATCCGATCATTTGCTTTTTTGGCATGGACACGAACTTGGCTGCTTCCGCCGCTGCAGAACAAGACGCAAACGGGTGGCATGAGGTGGAGCAGACGTTGACGGCTCTGGAACTGCCTCCTGTACCCCCCACTTCGGATCCGCAGCGGCTTTTGGGCTACGTACTGAACATTCTGCCGCGTTACACGGAGATGGAGATGCTCGCGACACATCACCGTCTGTATGCGTCGACACTGGAACAAGACATGGAGCAAGTCAAGAGCCACGTTCGGCTACTAACTCGCGAGACAGCGGGCGAGCGAGAAAAGAAACAGTTTTTAGAACGCTACGCCGCCCAAGTGGTCAAGGAGCGCAACGACCTGCTGCACGCTAGGGGTTCGTCGAAGAAGAAGACGACGACGAGCTCCCATTTTGTGTGGCACAACTGCTGCAAGAAGAACTCTAGTCAAGCAATGGACTTGGCGCCGTCCATTTTATCTTTTAGAGGCGAGAAGTTGCAAGAAGCGACCAAGCAGATCGAGAGTTTGCAGGAAGAAGTGCGGAACCAGGAACTGTTGCGGAAAGAGCTCGACTTCATGCTAAAGAAAACGCAGCGGGAGCATGACAGTAAGGTGGCAGCGGATAGAAAACATATACAGCAGCTCGAAAAGCAGATCTTGCAGCGTGCAGCGCTGCACTCAAGTCTCGAGAGAAAGTTGTATGAAGTGGAATCTGTGCTTGCCACGCATGACAAAACTAAGGACGAGGAGCTAAGTATTATCAGCAACCGCATCAGAGAGGCACAAGATCAGATTACAATTTTGGATGAGGAGAATGCAAGTTTACACGAGCAGGTGGACAGCTTAAGCTCCGACCGGGATCATTTGGCAGGACTGCTGGAGGACACGACGGAGTCGAAGGATGTATTTGCTGAGCAGATTGACGAGCTGTCTAAAAAGTGCCAATCTCTGGAGTCTGAAACGGAAGCTTTGCGCTCAGAAATATACGTGCTGCAGACAAATGACATTAACGACATTCGTGCTCAGTATACCGCGAGGATAGATCGTTTACAAAAGGACAGTGCGGTGAATGAGCAAAAGTTGCACCAAGAGATTGATCGTTTGAAACAAGAGCTAAGAAAATGCGACCAGTCACTGGCGCAGACTTTTAGTGTGCGTCAATCATCTGCGCGAGACAGCTCTGCTCGCCCTCTTTCAGGTCGATCTAGTGGTCTCGCTAGCAGCTTCGTGCCTGTCGACGATGCAAAATGGAGCGATGGTATGTTCGACGATGATCGTCAGATTGCAAGTGATGCCGTCGGCTCCTCGCTCTCGAGAAGCCAATTGTCCGAGTCGGATGGATCGTTCTATTCGTCATCGTCGGCAGGGCAGAGTCATTTTAACCTCTCGAAGGAAGCTGGAGCCGACAACAATAGGACCTCGAGTAACAGCTCCGACAAATCTGAATCTCGACTCCAAAGTTTAACACCGTCGAATTTTGAAAGCGATACTAGAGATCTTGATGCAGTTTCTAGAGCTCTTAGCATATCGTCCAGACAATACTCCCAAGACAAGGGCGCTCGTCTCACCGCTGAAAATGAGCCTTTTGACTGGGAAACTTTTATTGACAGCGCGTCCGAGATTTCTCACCTCGGCAAATGCACGAAACATTCCTCCCCAGCCATTCCAAGGTCATTAAATTTGAGCACGAGTACTATAAGCCACGAAGACAGTATGTCCAGGATGTCTGACCCGGGTTTTGTCGAGTCCCGGATAAGTGCAAATAGTAGTGGCGAAGAGAAGCTTGAACGAGAAATTAGCTTTCGTTCCTGTTTCGAGGCAGAGGAGACATCTTTTTCCGAAAGCCGAAGCCTTGTTGAGCTTGTCGAGAACGAGGAAACAAAAGAGTTTGACAACGCTGACTCCGTTCAAGATAATGCGCAAGTGCAACAAGATAACCACGAGGATGATTATGTTATCGATCAAATGAAACGAGACGAGCACGAAGAAAACACTACAGCAAAAGAGCAAGTACAGAATGATTTTTCTCGAGATTTATTTAAACTTCTCAACGGACTCGAGCAGAAGCGGAAAGAAGAGGAGCAAAAGGCCACGCAGGCAGAGCAGGCGCTATTGGAATATCAACAGCTACAGCAAGGGGTGGCGACCTTGCAAATATCCCCAGACTCATGAATATTACCCTTGGTTAGCTGAGATCGAGTAATACTTCGAAGTAGCTGATTTTAGACTAGATGAGCGACGTCGATCCGATCGTGTCCTTAACTTTGTGGTCAGCCGGCTGGGGGCGGGCCTCGTACACGCATTCCACGATGCCATGGCGCCACTATTCAGAGTAAAAGAAGATGTCAGTCTTGGTGAGTCCGGCTGATGACCCTGCACTCTTAAGCGCTCGCACCTTTTTGTTTTCGCCCTTGAGACCAATATAATATATCTGCGTTTCATCGCCTCCGTAGCTGTCCTCAATGAAAAGCGTCAAGCTGCTAACTCCCTGAAACTTGCGCACCCTGCATATTTTACAAACCAGTCAGAAACGTTCTCCGTCTCGTTTCCGAATTCTACATGAGCCCTACTGAAGTGGGTAGTCGATATTGGCCGTGTGATCTTCGACCAAATCCAGTTTCTGCTGTGCTGGCAACTCATTCGCGTTGGTAAAGTCGATATCATCTCGGTTCGTAAACCTGAACACCGCCACCACAGCCAAGTCAATACATCCATAAGTCCCTACCAACTCTGCCACCTGACTGTGTACATTTTCACTGCTTTGGGGTGCGTTCCGTCGCCGGCACTGCCTGAGATGCAAATGGACTTAATACTCACGGCCTCCGTGAAAGGGATGAACAATATCATCTCTGGGTCGTCGTCGTTGCTGGCCAGAAAGCGCGAGCGATCCTGACGCTCGTGGAAAGGTTTAAATGGGTTGGCTGCGTCTTCCGGGTCAAGCGCGTTGAGCACGCGCAGTTTGCTCGTGTCAATGAACGGATAGAGAGAGTCTCCATTGGCGTCCTCCACCTCGTCATCATGGTCATGGTTGTGGTCGTGGTCGTCGTGGCCTCCGAGAGCCGAGTGTTCGTCATGGCAGTGCTGCATCTTGGCTGCTTAGGATCTCTATCTAGAGAAGATTACGTAGTGATTGGTGGAAAATGGAGTGTAGGTGCGTTCTGGTGCGGAGCTCAGGCTACGACTTGTTTGGTGAGTGCGCTGCTCCCGAAGATACAACGTTTCTGACTGTGGACGGAGGAGACACGTTCACTATTGGACTAGTGGCTGGTAGTCGAGAGGTTGTGGGCTGGGGAAGAGCATTCTATGGCGAGTTACTTGTGGTGGAGAAGGGTTTTCAAGCGTTGAAGCTGCCCGAGCCATGTAGAGCTGTGAGCTGTGGAATGAATCACGTCATGGCTTTGACTGACTCAGGTCGCGTATTGACGTGGGGCTGGAACAAGTTTGGTCAAGTGGCTGTAGCAACGGAGCAAGTTGTGAGAGCTCCGAGTTTTGTGAAGTTCCCTGGTCAGTCCATTCATATCATCGATGTTGCTGCTGGTGGAATGCACTCGTTGGCACTTGACACAAGTGGACGTGTGTGGGCGTGGGGGTGCAACGAGTACGGCCAATTGGGCGTTGGCTCGGAGGGGCATCAGCTTTATACTCCGACACTTGTGCCGTTACCATCTGACGTCCATGTCCAAGGTATCGCTGCGGGGTGGGCGCATAGTGCGATGATCTCAAGGACGGGCGAGGTGTTAACGTTCGGCTGGGGATTATACAATCAGCTTGGACACGGCTCCACGCAAAATGAACGTCAACCGACGGTGGTGGACGCGCTCCACGGACTTGACAGCAACATCGTGCAAATAGCATGTGGAAATTGGCACACAGCAGGTAAGGACCACTCGCTAGACATCCTCTACTTTCATTCTAACCTTTTGCATGTACAGCACTGACGGCGTCTGGTGATCTTTACACTTGGGGATGGGGAAGAGATGGCCAACTGGTGCGTTCTTGTTGCTGGCATCCGCCTCACTCTTTGACTCACTATTAATAACACCATTCAAACTCTCCAGGGTTCAGTGGTCTCGACTGCAACGCAAGTGCTGCCTCGTGTCGTCACTGTATCTGGAAGTTCAGGAGTGGCTGACGAAGCTCAAGACGTGATATCCTTAGCGTGTGGCCCCCGCTTCACCCTCGCACTATGTCGAGACGGAAGCGTCCAGTATTGGGGGCCTAGATCAGCATCCACTGACGCGCGTCAAGCTGATGGTCCCACCTCCACGTCACTCCTGCAGCCAGAGGCTGGACGCCGCGTCCACAAGCTTGCAGCAGGCAATTCACTGGCCATTCTACTGCTAAAAAAACAATAAAACGAGATAAAGAATTGACAAAGCACAACTACGGCATGTTGGTTAAAGCAACGGACGCCGAAGGGCGACAATTGGTAGAGGGAGGGAGGTTCTACACGCTCCTGCTACCTCAACTAACTGTAAAAAAACTGTGTGAGACTTGAGAGTGGTGTAAGTCCCGACAGGGGAATTTACATGACGGTGCAGCCGCAGATTCCACAAGCACCAGCCGACTCCTCCACCTTCTTTCCTCCCTTCTTCTCCGCCTTCTTCTCGGCCTTCCGCTCCTCCTGCATCTTCTTGACCTTAGCCACACTGTCATTCTTGTAGCCTGTCACGGTGCTCGTCACCTTGGCCGTCAGGTCCTTGGCATCCTCCACCACGTTCCGCGTCTTGTCCTTAATCTTCTCGGCGGCGCCGGCGTTGGGCTTGGCCGCAGCGTTCCACACCACATGCTCCTCCTTCTTAGCGTGCGAAGGTGCAGCAGCCTTGGGAGCATGGGCGTGCGGGGGCTCCTGGCCAGGCACGGGGGCGGCGTTCCACGGCGAGTCAGACATGATTTATATGAAGGTGAGAGGCTTAGACTGGGACTGTCGAGGCGGATTGGCGAATGAGCAGTAAGAGCCAAAAGATCTTTGCCTGATTCGAAGATGCATACACAAGTCAAGTCATAAATGTAGCCAATCACAGGGCGCGACGAAATATCCAGCATGTTAAATCCACCACAAATTTATTGGACAAATAAGGGCCGCAAGTAAACAAGAGCAAAATGAACGTATCTCTTCAGATTTATCGACGCTCGATCTCGGGCAGCTTGAAGACGCCTCAAGACACCAGCGATGTACTGGAGGAACGCTACTATAGTAAGGAGGCAAACTACTGGATGCTGCAGCCGCAAGCACCACAGGAGCCTCGTGCCTCCGTGGACTTGGCGGCGACGGCGTCGACGCTCGGGACCTTCTTGATCTTGGTAACACTGTTCACCTTGTAGCTGGCCACACCCTCGAACGCGTTCGCAATAGCCTTCTTGTCGATCTTGGTGTCCTCCACCACGGCCTCCGTAGTCACAACCACCTCCTTGACACCGGATTTAGGGGATTCCTTGATCTCCACCTTCTTCTCCAGGACAACAGGTTCCTGTGCTGGCTTGGAAGTCACCTCCTTCACGGGCGCCGCCACCTTGGCAACTTCGGCAGCGACAGCCTTGATTTCCTCAACAGGAGTCGTGTTCCAGGCCGAAGAAGCAACGGGAATTTCAGCTTCCACCTTGGTCTCCACCACGGCAACAACATCCTCGACGGGGGCCACGACTTCTTCAATGACAGCAGCGATTTCCTCATTCACAGGTACAACCTTAACGGGAGTGGCTTCTTCCTGAACGGGGGTCGAGTTCCAAGCGCTGGTAGCCACCTCTTCGACAGGCTCAGGCGTCTCAACAATAGGCTCTGGGGTCTCCACATCAGGCTTAGGCGTCTCCTTCACAACAGGGACCTCCTCGATAATGACTGGAGCCGCAATGACTTCTTCCTTAACAGCCGTCGAATTCCATGCACTACTCGCTGGAGCTTCCTCTTTCACAGGCGCTTCCTCCACAACAGGAGTCTCTTCCACCACAACACTGGCGGCAACATCCTCAGCAGGGGCCTCAACCTTCTCAACTGGAGAAACTTCCTGCACCGCTGTGGCAGTCCACGGACTAGCCGGTGCGACTTCTTCCTGGACGGGCGCACTGGTCCATGCGCTGGCCGCCTCCTCCACCGGCGCTTCCTCGACAGAGGGTTCCTCAACGTGCTCTTCCACAACAGGAACCGCTTCCTCCTCAACCTGAACTGCTTCATCCTCTTCGTTAACAGTTTCCTCATCAGCACCGTGCTCTTCCACGACATCTTCCACCTTTGAATCAATGGAAGCAGCTTCATTCTCGACAGGCGATGTAGTCCACGCACTTGTCGTGGTCTCCTCCTTGGCAGCAGTCGTCCAAGGACTTGACACCGCTGTAGTCTCCTCCACAGCTACCTCTGGCGTCTCATCATCTTCCTCCACAACAGGCTCTTTAATCGCCGCCTTCTCGGCAATCGGCTCAGGAGCAGGAACCTCTTCAACCGGTTCAGGGACATTTTCCTTAACCACCGGAGCTACTTCTTTAACGGCAGGTGCCGAGGTCCATGCACTTGGCGTCTCTTCCTGCGCAGGCGCAGACGTCCACGCACTCGTGGGGGTTTCTGCTTCCTTTTGCACTTCCGCCTTAGCCTTCTGCTCATCAGGCTCAAAAGCCGCCGAGAAGGTCGTTGCCTCCTCTTTCTTCACCGGCACGTCTTCTATCACAGCCGAATTCACCACTTCCGGCTCTGGCTCCGTCTCTGTGGGCGAGGCCGAGCCCGTCGACTTGAACGGATTGGTCGTCTGGAAAGGGGAAACTGCCCAGGGGCTGGCGGTCTCAGCAGGGCTCGTGCTGGCGGGCGCCACGTTCCACGGGCTACTTGTGTCTTCGGAGTTCATGTTGTTGTTGGACTTGTACTTCTTTAAGAGCTTATTCACTGCAAACATGCAACACTCAACGTGTCAACAGCAGCGCAAATCGAGAAATGACGAGGTGGATAAAGAAATCCAAAACGGCAGATGGACATCACCGTATACCGCAGCATACATATTCCAAGATGTGGTCTGCCCCATGCAACACTCAACGTGTCAACAGCAGCGCAAATCGAGAAATGACGAGGTGGATAAAGAAATCAAAACGGCAGATGGACATCACCGTATACCGCAGCATACAGATTCCAAGATGTGGTCTGCCTTCCCCGTCTGTAAGCCCAGAAGTACCCACCTCGCTTGTCGCCAATATGCCAGTCCGGGTTGCTGCTCTTAAGAGTGTTGGCTACGCGCTTGCTGCCGAACTCGGGGTTTGCAGAAATGACTTGGTGGATCTCGGAGATCACCTCGTGCTCCAGTGGCTGGTACTTGTTGTTGTTGGGCTCTTCCATGGCTGGGAAAAACGAATGAGTTCGGTGCAATAAATCAGGTTTTGGCGCTTATGAGGCAGCGAAAGCGGTATGTCTCGAAAGCGCTTATAGGGACAGCTGGACGGTGCTGCTTAGTCAGGCTTAGTGTATAACGAAATGGATACATAGGCCTCTATAAATGGCGTATTTTGATTGGCTAGATGATGATGACTACTTGAAGTACTTATTAACTGCTGGATTCCCGCCCATTTTTTGAATCGCATCAGCCTGGTACTGCGGCACTGCAGTCAGTCAAGTCAATACTCTCTCTAGACAGTCTCTATGCAGATGAGTGTTATTCTTCTGTGCAGAATCTACCAGTTCGGAGAGTCAGGTATGTTCGGAACTAAAATACATAAAAATTGATAAAAAGTTGATGAAGTAGAAGTTGTCAGCGTACGGGTCGATTGTCAGTCAGAATAGAAGATAGCGATAGAACTTGCGTGTCATGGATGGACAGCAATATGAATATGCAGGAAGAAGAACTGGCGGCGTGAACAACTACTCCTTCACAAGATCTGAAACGGATACGGTTGGCTACATCGAATAACACCTTCGATACGTTTATTGTGTGGTAGTCATCACAGGTCAGCCTGACTGCGAGCAGCAGCGCTATACAGTCAGAAGTGTAAATTCCTCACAGGCTCAAAAAAGTCTCTCAAAAATAAAAATGAGGTGCAGCTCTACGCTTCTCATCAAGTGATCGCCACAAACTCGGTAAGAACAATAGCCCGCGTGTCGAGTACCAGGGTATCATGGCATTAGGATGGAATTCCGAGAATTTGTGATATTTGTCTTGGGCTCTGATGTCCCAGTTCACATCTCCTGTAAAATTCATTCCCGTCCCTACCTGCGATGAAGTCTATTTTGTTATTTTTCGTTTCGTTTCGGAGCTCGAAACGCTGAAAGTGAAGTTTGTCGGTCCTTTCGGCCTAGGATCAAGTATGACAATTTATCGAAACGGACGTCTCTTTCTCATCGATACATCCCCCTTCCAGTGTTCAAGAACCAAAAGTTAAGAGCCATGAATTCCGACGGGAAAGTCAAGGCGGTCAAAAGTGGACCCCCAACGATTGAGTCGCATCGAGCTCATTCAAGTACCCCTTTTCAACGTCGTCTTCGCCTCATTCACCGTCTCGTGGTTTTCGCTGCCGCTGTTTGGTACATTCTCATCTCCTTACTGGCAGCCGATGCCTCGCTTAGTATCCTGGGAGATGAAGCACATTACAGTACTGGTACAATTCCCCTGGAATCGCCTTTTGTCGCTGGATATGCTGGTACAGACACGATTCGAAACAGTCCTCTGGTAAAAATTGTGCTTCAAGACTCAACCAAGCCGCATACAACGGGGACACTTTTTCTCGAGTCTTCCTTGAGTACGTCCTTCACTCAATGCTCAGCTGTAGCTGAAAGTAGCGGAGCTAAAATCTACACGGACGACTTCCTACGTTGGATCTTCGACGACTTAAAGGCTAAAACTGCGTACAACATATCGCTTTTTAACGAGATTGAGTTAATTCTTCCTGTTGTAGACTGCGGTTTAAATATCATTAACGGTGGAAGCGCTGCTATCGCCCGGGTGAACTATCTCGTACGCTACAAGAACGACCCTGAACGCGTACTAATGCTACCAGTATCCCTTTCTATCCAGGACTACTATATTGCTGAGCAATACGAACGTGGAGCAGCTCTATTGCTTGCTTTTTCAGTTATCGAGGATATGCAAGCCTCCGACCCAATTCCACACAACTTTGCCATAGCTCTCGATTACCCGTACGAGTACAGACCAGACTTTGCAGTTTGTGCATTTAAAGAACATACTTCGGATGGCTTTTGGTCGTTCGAAACCATTCCTCAAGATCCATTTATGACGCCCCCGAAGCCAATTCGTACAGCTCGACAACTTGGTTTCTTCCTCGACAAAGAAACCTCGCAAGTTAATCAGCTCAATCTTCACTGGAATCCATCAGACGACCCAACTACTGCGCTTTCCTTTTGGAATTGGAATGGAAACGCTGTTATCCGAGATAATTGGGCCTGGGTGCACATTATTCATCTCATCTTCGCTCTGGACGTGCTTTTCCAGCTGAGTCTGCTGCTGTTCCTGGTGTACCGTAGTATCATGCAAAAACATTTCTGGATTGGCGATGCCTTTGCGTCCATTTCTAATACTTTGCTCTATCGTGGTATTTATGTGATTATCTCCAACCATATCAACGGATATTGGACACTTACAGAATTTAGTCTGGCACTAGCAGAAAGTGTCAATGGTAACTCAAGTATCCAGTACCGTGTGGAATTGGCTCATGCCGATATGCTGACTATCTACCTCAATATTGTGAGTGTACTCAGTTACGTGTTACGCGAGCGCGTTGACCCACTTTTTGCCTTACTTTGCTTCGAGATCGGCTTTAATGCTCGTGAGAGCTTGGCAGCAGGTTTACCAGGACTGAAAACCTTTCTCGTAGACTATGCGACCACCGAGAGTTCTTACGGGCGAGTGGAAGTGGACAATTTCTTGGCTTCGTTGTCACCGATGCGTCTCTGGACGGTGCACCCAATTCATCAGAATGTGTGGCCATTGCTTGTGGTCACTTTTGTGCTCGTGTACGCAACGATACTACTCATTATTTTGTATATGATTGTACGGAAGCTGATGCGATACCGTTCTATGAGATCTCATACTGACAGTCAGAGTCCCGACACTCAAAGCCTTTCCAGACGTCAGAACTCTAGTCTTTTCCAAAGTGACTCGGAACCACGAGAGTTGATGCAATTCGAGACGGCTACAGGTTCTGTACTGAAAAATCGCTTTGGGATTCTGTCAAGCTACAAGAATTATACGATGAAGGACGGCTGTCGATTCACTTCTGGTGATGCGATTTACTGCAATGGCTTCGTGGTTGCCAACGATAAATTTGTTATAGCAACTGAAGATTTGTTTTCGCTACTCATCATGAAGATCACGCGCACCCGCTTCACGAATATTTACGTCTACACTATCAAGGATGGCACAGGTGTGAACCAAACGGCGCGTCTCGTGTACCCGTCAACCATTTCGTGGCATGATCTGACTAAGGTTAGTGTGAGCCCATTGTCCTAAGAGATGGATAGAAATCGAGAACTGATTTGCAAGTAGTTTCTATAGTCTTTGGATAGGAAAATAAAGACTCAGAAACCTTTAATATGAATGCATTTGAATTAAACTATTTAAGCAGAAAAAGAGTCTTCTCAACTTCGACTTTCTACGCGAGAATGTTAATGTTGAGATGAAAGAGATCACTCCATGTAAAAGTGTTTGGATACACAAGTCGTGCCGTGCGTTGAACAGTGTAGCCATCCACTTCGTAGGCGTAGACATTGATGAAACGAGTCTGAACTGCTTTGACCATAGCAATCGTCAGAATGTCCTCCGTAGCAACAAGAAACTTGCCATTGACGACAACGTAACCGGAGCAGTAAACTCCATCGGGTGAAGCAAACTTGAGTCCCTTGAAGAAGACATAATTTTTGTAATCCGAAATGAGTCCATAGCGAGCTTGCAATTCGGCTCCTGTAGAGACTTCAAAGTTGGTGAGATTCCCCTTTTGAGCGACGGCTGCTTTCTCATTTACAGATCTGTCAGCGCTTCTGTCTGTAAGACTTGGAGCCAAACGTTCCGGGTAAATTCTCTTGTACAACTTGCGTACCACCACAAAGAGCATCAAAGTTCCCATGAGAATATATTTGGGGTAGAATGATGCTATCACAAACTCGTTGTCAACAGATACCAGTTTGTTGGTGGTCCATAGACGCATTGGAGACATTTCACGTTGCAAGTCAGTGACTACAGCAATTCCACGACGATATTCCAGGTCAGAGTATGCACCAACCGCTTTAAAAATCGCAGGTGCCATTTTCACAATAGGTTGGCGGTTGTCGTGAATAGCCTCGAAGAGAAAGACACCAACTGTGGGATCAATTCGCTCTTTTGTGATGTGGCCAACAACACCGAAGAGACTTAGAAACATAACCATGAGATCAGCGTGTACGATCTCCGAGTGGATTGGCACGAGCTGCGTCAGTGTGAGATCATTCGCGTTGGAGATACAAAATTCCAGTAAAGTCCATTCTCCATTCACGTACCATGACGCGAAAACCAGCAGACCGCGGACCATTAACGTGCTGTTTGACAGTGCGGCGAAGGCGTCACCAACCCACACTTTTCCTTCGCGCACGTTCCGGTAGACGATGAGCGCCAGTACACTCAAGGAAAAAATGGTTTGTACGCAAAAGACCAAGTGAATTCCGTGGACCCAAGCCCACGAGTCGAAAATCAGTGGTCGACCTTGCCATTCCCAGCTCGACATCGCCTGTGCTGGACTTGCAAACTCCAATTCCCAAATGAGGATACGGACGTTTGACTGCTCCGACTCAGCTCCCAAGTAAAATCCGCGTCGACGCGCAGTGAGCACCGTCTTAACTGGGTTCACGATCGTACTTTCAGGGATACTTGTGAGATTCCAGTAGCCATCGCTGGAAAGACCTTCAAGAGCGTACACTTCATAAAGCGGTTCATGAGTGAAGGCGTAGTCCAACCCAATCAAAATGTGCTGCTCGAGTTTCGTGGCTCGCATATCGTTCACTAAGAAAAGAGTCGTGACGATAGCAGGACCCATTCGGTTGGCTTCAGGAATGCGATAGTCTTGAATCGATACTGAAGTGGTTATTATGTGGACGTCTGTAAAGTCATTTTTGCGACGTACAACGTTGAACACTCGCAGTAACGAGGGGTCTCCTTTGACAAGAGGTGGCGATGTACAATCGATAACTGGGACCACCAACTCGAAATCGGCCAGGTGAGTGAGATTGTATGAACCTCTAGCCACGACACTTTCAAAGTTGGTACGAAGAAAGGAGTTGCTGTAGATTTCATCGTTGAACAGCTCAGCTTGCTCACATTTCTCCGTCGACGTCGTGTTCGCACTCTCCAAGAAAAGAGTGAAGTCACGCGGTGTTGTATCACCACTGAGAATTGTCTGAATCAATGGACTGTCATGAATCAAACCATCCCCGACGTAGCCGAGAATGAGCTCTGACTCCATGGTTCCAAATGATCTCGAATCGACGGGAGACCCTCGAAGTACCTGGAACGTGACGATAGTCGCTCTTAGGTAGTTGGTCAAGCACATGAGAGCTGCCCCAACGCCCATAATTCGTCGGACCAGATTCACAAGCTGCGGTTTTGTAATCCGTTTCTTTCTTTGACGTTGAGCCCCACTGCCAGTTCTGGGTCCTGGAATGGCAGGAGCACTTGATATGATGGTGCCAGCTTTAGCAGCAGGCGTGACCTGTTGGTTTGCCGTCCCCATTTTCCACAACTTGAAATCACTTTACCAGTCGACGCGGCGGAATGGCTTGTGCTTGCTCACAAGAGTTTGAAAAAATGAAGTGTGTTCCTAATTTGGCTAGACAAGAAGCCAAGGTCGGAGAACAGGAATAGCCTTGACCAGGTAGTCCATACAACGATGTAAACTTGGCATCATATTTTTTATACGGTCAAACCGATCTCAAACTAAATTAGGCACACTTGCGTTTATTGCCACAAATACTTAAGAGCAGTTGACACTTGCATCACTTGTATAAATTCTGTAAAACCAAATACAATCCAGTTACGTATTTTCGGATATGAATTGTATGGGGATGTATACATGTATATATATATCAGAATTTATAATATTCGCAATCTGGCGAATGAAGTGTCTTATGAAAGCACAATCACGTCCAGATTCATGAGATCGGACCATTTCATAGTAGCCGGATACACGAGTCTTGATGTCTCGTTCACAGCACTCCCACTGATAATATCATAGACGAAGATATTGGTGAAGCGAATGTGCGTGAGCTTCATCAGAACCAACGGGATCAAATCTTGAGTTGCCACGAGGAATTTGTTGTTTGCGACCAAGAAGCCATTGCCGTAGACCGCATCGATAGTAGCCAGGAGCTGGTTATCTCGCATGATGTAGTTTTCGTAGCCTGAAACGATTCCATAGCGAGCTCTCAATGCTGCACCAGTGGCCGCTTCGAATGAGGTGAGGTCGATCTGCTCTGAACCTTCAGCTGCATACGCACTTGATTGACGTCGGTCCGCTCCTCCATGTCCTCCTGGTCGGTCTTCCAATCGAGCCACTTTTCTGGCTGCGATGTAGCCCACAATCAAAACGATGGGGGTGAAGATTGAGATGACAATTGAGGAGACCACTAAAAAGCGGTTATCTGGGAGTTCATACGCGGTCAAAAGCTCCATTGGTGATAAACCACCTAGTCCAGGTCCAACATGCAGTAGACCTCGTGTAGTGTCGGCGATCGCAAAGTCTGCAATATTTGCTCGCAATGCTGGAAACAACTCCGATAGTTGGTCGCGATACCCCCACCCCAATTCGAATGTTAGAAATGCTAGCAAAGGATCCACACGTTCCCGAGCCAGGTAGCTCAAAGCACTCACAATGTTCATGTAAATAGCCAGCAAGTCGGCTTCTACGAGCTCAGGTTTGTAGAAAATGACGTGTTGATCGGTGATCGTGTCTCCGATGGAGATGCACATTTTCGTGATGGTCCAGTACCCGTTCAAATGGTTGCATATTAATACGATCACCCCTCGGTACAGCAACATACTGGAGATCGTGGAGAAAGCGTCCCCAATCCAAATGTATCCTCGACGCAAACGTCGATAGATCACGAATGTCAGTACAGACAAATCGAGTAGAACACTGAGTGCGAAAACCCCGTGAATTGCGTGAGTCCAAGCCCAGGAATCGTGAAGCACGGCTCTACTATACCATCTCCAATGTCCTAATTCCATTGTCGGATCTGTTGGCAGATCCCAGTGAGCCGTCTCGATGTTTGACTGCGCAGTCGGATCACCTTTGAATCGCCCGAATTGACGAGCCACCCGCACTTCTTTTGGTGGATCTAGGTTTCGCAGGTTGGGCAGAGTCCGTAGCAGCCAATAATTGTCACCATCAATACGCTCAAGTTCCGCGTACTCGAATACTGGATCTGCTACGTAGGGATAATTGAGTGCAATGGCAATATCATGCGAGACTGTAGTCGCTCGCATGTCTGCAATAGCTGCAACCTTAAGAACGACGCTTGATCCGCGCTGGAATTGTTGCGCCACCTCATAATCTTGAGATGAAAGAGAAGTTGACAATAACATGACTTTGGACGTCTCGTTTTTTTGACGAACCAGGTAATATACGCGAGCAACAGTTCGATCCCCAGACATTAGCAGATCGAACGTGCAATCCACAACGGGCACCACCAGCTCCAGATTCGCAACGTACGAGAGATTGTACGAAGCGTATTGCTGCACTTTTGAGAAAATGAACCGCAGGAACTCATTACTGTAGACGTTCTCGTCAAAATTAAGGACATCCGAGCAGCTAGTGAACGATTGCGCTGTGGCCGTCTCCAGGTACAGAGAATTGTTTCGTGGTTCAGTGGATCCTCCTAGAACTTCCTGGACGAGAGGACTCGCGTGGATGGTTGTGGGTCCAATGTAGTCGACAATTAGTTTTGACTCGTGGATTTCGATCGGCAAGTCGTGGGATACGGATCCGAGGAGAATTCGTAAAGCGATGCTGAACGACTGAATTGAAATCATCATGTACAGCACCGCAGTTACAAATACTGCAGCACGATACACTAGGAATCCAATACGGGACCATGTCAGGGGATCAGGCACTTCTATGAACGTGTTCATGGGTACGAATGTGAACGCATCAGGCTCTTGTTTCGTGGGAAGTGGGAGGTCTTCCTCGCAGATATCATCAACCTGAAAATCTGCGTCGTTGACTACTGCATTGGTGAACTTGGGTTGCTTCGTCATTGGGAAATGAGTCAATGGACGTTGTTTTGTGGAGTGAGGTCGCTAAACAGCTATAAAATCTCCGAAACCTGAGCAAGTTTCAGCCCAGACGCTGCGTGTATTTTTGATCGAGACACGCTGAGGCAAACCGTGAAGCTTGTCTCGATACAGTGGTAAGTATTATCCTTCAGCTGCTAGTGGATTCCTCCAAATATGGCAACAACCGTGAAACTTGTCTCGATACAGTGGTAAGTATTATCCTTCAGCTGCTAGCGGATTCCTCCAAATATGGCAGACCTACTCACTGATATCCGCTTTTTCTAACAGTTCTCGTACCACCCTTCCTTCCTCAAATCAACTGCTTCGGGATCTTATGCTTCGTTAGTACAGAACCCCAGAAATTCGTATCATAGTTTGTCGTTGAGCAGCAGCTTCACTTCTACCAATAAAAATATGCTGATTCATTCGTAGTATTGTAATAACGTTTTCAGCATAACAAGTGATCAAAGGATCAAAGGATCAAAGGATTGCTTGTGAAATACCTAATATGTTTACTACGTAGTACTTCGTATGATATATTATTATTTTTATCTGTGCTCTGTTATCGAGGGTCTTCTGCCACATATACTCGGTTTGTTTAGTCGCAATTCTTAGTAATTTTAGGTTAGAGTAGTGACATCAAGACTCTGAAGATCGGCCCACGATATTGTCGTGGGATACACGAGTTGCGCCGTCTCCTTCACTGCGTTTCCCTCCACGATTTCGTACGTGAAAATGTTGGTGAAGCGTACGCGTGTTAGCTTGACCAGTATGAGCGGCAGCAAGTCTTGAGAACTAATGAGAAACTTGCCATTGAGAACCAGAAACCCATTGGCGTATACTGCATCGACTGTTACTGTGGGATGCTCACTGTTTGATACGTAGTTGTCGTAGCTGGAGAGCACTCCAAAACGGTTGCTCAGTGCCGATCCGGTTGCATGCTCGAAAGTCGTAAGAACCCTTTCCCGAGGTTCTTTCTGGTGTGAACTTGATCGGTGACGAGAAATTATACTCTTGTTTACACCCGTTGGTATTGTTGCATACCGAGTTGACTTTCGGCCTGCAACGTACGCCAACATGAGTACAATGGGGCTGCAAATTGAAATGATTGCGGAGAACACCACAGGTTTCCGATCGCTTTCAATCGCATACGCTGTCAAGAGTTTAATCGGAGATAAACGCTCCATTTCAGGACTCACCTTGAGCAACCCCAAGCTCGAATCAGCCACAGCGAAGTCCACGATATGATTTCGTAAAGTTGAAAACAGATTTGCCAGCTCTAAGCGATACCCCCAGCCGAGCTCAAAGGTGGCAAACGCCACCAGTGGGTCGATGCGTTCACGAACCAGGTAGCTTAACACACTAGCCAAGTTCAAATACACAGAGAGCAAGTCTGCGTGTACGAGTTCCGGCTTGTAGTAAATCGCGTGCTGCGCCGTGATCGCGTCTCCGATGGAAATGCACATTTTCGTGATTGTCCAGAAGCCGTTCAATTGGTTGCAAATGAAAACAATCACACCACGATACAGGAGCATATTCGAGATTGTGGAGAAAGCGTCACCCACCCACACGTGGCCCTTACGCAGGTGTCGGTAGATCATAAATGTCAGCACCAACAGATTGAAAATAACGCTGAAAGCGAAAATGCCGTGTACTGCGTGGGTCCAGGCCCAGGAATCATGAAGAACAGCTCGGCCACTCCATCTCCATTCTCGTAAATTTGCTTTTGGGTCGGTGGTCAAGTCCCAGTGGGCTATCTCGATGTTGGACTGCGCTGTTGGGTCGCTTTTGTATCGACCAAAGCGACGAGCCATCCGAACATTCTTGGCTGGGTCTTGGTTCATAGTGTTCGGTAATGTCTTAATCAACCAGTAGTTATCTTCATCCGTGCCTTCAAGCTCCGAGTACGCAAACTCTGGCTCTGCAACGTACGGGTAGTTTAGAGCAACAGTGATGTGGTGATCCAGCGTTGTAGCTCGCATATCGTCGATGGCAACGATCACAACAACCAGAGCAGCACCTTTCTGGAACTGCTGCACTACGTGGTAATCCTGAACCGATAGAGATGTCGACAGCAAGAAAACCTTGGTCGGGTCACTCTTTCGGCGGGTTACGTAGTACACGCGCGCAAGTGTCCGATCACCTAAAACCAGCAGATCGAACGTACAATCCACAACAGGGACTACCAGCTCTAGCTCTGTAAGGTACGACATGTTGTACGCTGCACGTGCTTGTAATCTGGAAAAGATGAAGCGAAGGAACTCGTTACTGTAAATATCGTCGGCGAAGTCGGATACGTCCGAGCAACCGGTGACCGACTGGGCCGAGGATGTCTCTAGATACAGAGAGTTGTTGCGTGGAGTTGTCGATCCGCCAAGTACTTGCTGCACGAGTGGGCTTTCGTGAATTGTCTTGGTACCAGCGTAGCCAACGATAAGGCTGGCAGTGTGAATCTGGATCGGTAAATCGCGAGAAACCTGTCCGCGGAGAATCACGAGAGCCGTCGAAAACGACTGAAGCGATATCTCCACGTACATCACCGCAACAACGAAGACTGCCAAACGGTGAACGAGTCGAAAGATGTGGATGTCTGACTTGCGTTTGGCTTGTTGTGGACTCTTGGTCATCGAGGAAAGTGCACTTTCTGGAGTGGATCCGGGTGGTGCATCTGGTGGCACCTCAGCTAAGTCGGTGAAAGTTTGATTTCCCATTGTGATGGGTCTTGTGGTTATGACGAGGCTTGTTGAGTTCTGAAAAGGGTAGGAGCTCGTCTGAACGACGTCTTGCGGTACTGTGACGATACAGACTGCAGTACTGTGCGAAACGAAAAGAGTTGAATCCAAATTTAGACTGCCCAGAACAGCATGCGGTTGTTTTTTGTGCTCTAATTCTTACCCTTAATATACATGTACAACCAACAAAACTTCGCTTCGTTCATTCTCAATCAATTACTTCGTGCGACCATCTCAGTAAATTTAGTTTTAAAAACAATTTCGCCGGCACTGATAAACCCACAAGCCGGCACTTAAAAATGCCGGCTTGTCCACAAGAGGAAGATGTATCCAATAAACCGAAACCGAGTCGAATACAATCGATGCTATGTCTACCAGCGCTGATACCGTTAGATCACATGCAGTATCATACCATGATACATGTACATAATGGCGGTCAACAGTAAAGATTTTAAGGTGGTTACATACCATTAGCGGTCAGCAATAAAGGTTTCAAGATATATTTACAATATTACAAATTATTTATACTGAGTTACTGTAGGACGTTTATGTTGAGAGAGATCAAGTCCTGCCAGCTCAACGTCTCTGGATACACCAACTGAGCGGTACGCTGAACCGTATTGCCGTCCACCGCGTACACAAAAACGTTCGTAAATCGAGACCGGAACGCCTTGATCAAGATGATCGTTAACAAGTCCTGCGACCCCACCAGAAACTTGCCGTTCGCCACCACATATCCGGAGCAGTACACACCATCAGCCGATGCAAACTTGAGACCTTTAAAGAAGACGTAGTTGTTGTAGTCCGAGATTAGTCCGTATCGTGCTTCGAGCTCGGCTCCAGTGGAGAGCTCAAAGTTAGTAAGATGTCCTTTTTGAGTAGTAGCAGCTTTCTCGTTGGTAGATCGGTCAGCTGAACTTGTCGCACTAACGACTGCTTTGGCCAAAGGCTCGGCATGGAAACGGTGGTAAAACTTTCGTGATATCACGAGTCCAAGAACGAAAAAGATCATGACATACTTGGGGAAAATGGAGATGAAGATGAATCGAAAGTTGATTCCGCCCAGTTCGTGAGCGGTCCAAAGTCTCATCGGAGACAACGCATGCTGTGTATCAGCAACAGGAGAAATGCCGAGTCGATACTCTGAGTCTGAGAACTCCATGATAGCCTCGAGAACAGGATGAACCCAGTGCAAAATTCTCTGTCGGTACCCGTGCACTACTTCGAACACGATGAGAGCAAACGCTGGGTCGATGCGTTCTTTTAAAACGTGGCCAATGAGACCAAATACGCTCAAGAATACGACGATCAGGTCTGCATGAACGAGTTCCGAGTGAATGGGAATGTACTGCGTTTTCGTGATTCCATTTGCGCTCATGAGAAAAAACTCTATCAACGTCCAAAACCCATTCACATACCAGGACGTCAGCACCATAGCAGCTCGGATCGCCAGTGTCGACGTTGAGACGGCTGCAAATGCATCACCAATCCAAATTTTGCCCATTCGAAAGTTGCGAATCACTAAAACTGAGAGAACCCCAAGCGAGAAAAGAGTCTGACACGAGAAGATGAAGTGAATACCGTGCACCCACGCCCATGAGTCCGAGATGATGGGTTCACCATACCATTCCCACATTGATAATGCGCGCGCAGGACTCTCCAGCTCGACTCCCCAATTCAGGTTCTTGATATTGGCTTGCGATGTTTCGACGTGGAGATAAAATCCCCGACGCCGCGCAGTACGAACTTTAATGATTGGCTCCAATGCTGCATTACGCGGAACGCTTGACATTTCCCAATAACCGTCAGATGATACGCCATCCAATGTGTACACGTTGGTCTCAGGAGATGTTGCGTATGGATAATCCAGCCCCACTATAAAGTGATGGGTCACATTCGTAGCTTTCATGTTATCAACCGAGAAGAGAGCAGACACGACGGCTGGTCCACGTCGACTTTGCTCCGGGATCTCATAGTTCTGTACGGAGGATGAAAACGAGATGATCCGCACGTTTTGGTGGTTGTTCTTCACCCGCATCAGACCGTATGCACGAATTAAGCTGGGATCGCGTGACACCAACGGAGGAGAAGTGCAGTCGACCACTAGTACAATCAACTCCAAGTCTTGAGGGAGTGCGAGGTCATACAAACCTGAGGAGATGAGACCCAAAAATTCGCGTTTCAGGAACGAGTGGCTGTAGATTTCAGCGTCGAACGTGTCCTGAGGAGATGAGACCCAAAAATTCGCGTTTCAGGAACGAGTGGCTGTAGATTTCAGCGTCGAACGTGTCCACACCTGCACATGTTTTGAATGACGTCTCTGTTGATGACAACAGATAAACAGTCTGATTTCTCGGTGTAGTTCCACACCTGCACATGTTTTGAATGACGTCTCTGTTGATGACAACAGATAAACAGTCTGATTTCTCGGTGTAGTGTCTCCGCCCAAAACTGAATTGACAAGAGGACTGTCACGAATAAGACCGTCGCCTGCATATCCGACGATCAGTTTCGACTCGAGAGTGCCAAAGTGCTGCCTCCCGATTCGTGCTCCTTTCAGGACATCCATAGTCGTGAATGTAGCCTGCAGTCCGATAACTGCATAGGCCAGGGCTGCACAGACCCCCGCCACTCGTCGCGCCAAATTGAATAGCTGAGCCGTTTTGATTCGTTTCTTGCTCATCGTTTTGGTCCGTTTAGGTTTCTGGTCTTGTAGCTGAGGCCAAAAACTTTGTTTTTTTGCGATTCCGATGACGAGGTCGTCCGGTTTAACTTGGTCGGTGACTCCCATGGCGTCCGTAGCTGCATTATCAGCACAAAAGAGTTGAGGTTAAGTCATTAGATATTCATAATGGTTAATGATGACTTTGAAAACGTACGATGATAGAGTTGGACTGTGGATGTTAAGTGTTTAACGTTGTGGAGCGGACTGTTGTCAATTTAGCAAAACTAATTGTGGGATGTTGGTAGGGCTCTATCTACGGCGAGTTTGAAGATCACGGGAGAATTCGACTTTGGTTCTGGTCGTCTGCCAAGGTAGGGTATCGGACAAGATGAAGAAGGAAGTAGATGAAAACTCTATATTTGTGTGTTGGCCTCCGGTGGAACAACTGGCTGTAGGCATTGTAGTAATTTTATTTGCTGGAAAATGAAGCGAATACGACCAAAAATCTGAATTATGAGCTGCACTTTTTTACCCATCCGTTGAAAAATCAACGCATGTGTTTTTCAACGGTTTTCCACTTCGCCACCGTAGTAAGCAAAATTATTCTTCGTCGTCGTTTAAAAGAGGCTGACCCCCGCAAGGCTTTTTCTATAAAAGCGAACGGACTCAACGAGAAAACCATGGCCAACATCACAAAAATCACACATGACTGAACAGATAACAAAAAAAGTAGAGGCGATTTCTGGTATTGAAGGTTGTTCATTCCGACATCTTCTCAAGATAAAGAGTATCATGTTGGGTGTGGTTCAAAGCGGACTATTACGAACGAGTCTATCACCAGCGCCCCGACACCTAAGTCAGCTTTAGCGTGCCTAGCTAGCTTG
>JAIKVB010000331.1:0-29553 GCA_024679045.1 Phytophthora brassicae | reverse complement strand
TTATCCTTTCCCGGAATACGATAGGCCACTTGTGGGTTACAAGGCAAATTTCTCTCTGTTTATTATTACCCCTATGACTAATCTTCATCCATGTGTTTGCACAGCCAATGATCCCTGAAGCGACTGACTCCTTGAACTACAGGAATCTGATGACCTGATCCAACAGCTGTCCGATCTCCATATGGTATCCGATCGGGATCGGTCTCTTAGTATATAAATAGTAAGCAAAAATAACATTAGTAAAGTTACCCAGCTTTGATGTGTTTCTTGATCAATTTTAAGAGGGTAGGCTTGGTACGGTCGGCGTACGTCACCACACCGAACCAGCGGTCGGTTGTTCGGTCAACACCGCCGAAAAGCCAAAAGTGAGGAACCAACGGCCTTTGTTGTCCTTGGATTTGTTTTTAGATGTCTCATCAATTTCGACCACGTGGCCCACGCCACCCACCTCCATGGAGATGGATAGCATCTCCTTGGGGCAGATATCCCGGTATTATGCATACCATTTCATCGCCGCCTACTTGTTTATCCGACCATGTTCGCCGCCTTGTGACAGGGATTCGGGCGCTCCAGTGACAGAGCAGGCGGGCGAGATTGCGGAGGGTCAGCTTGCTTTCGCAAAAAAAGAGCCGGTGCGAGCGCTCGGTCCGGCAGGACGCACGGGAAGAGTCAGCATTCGTGCGCCACATCCTGGTGCAATTCGAGAACAGTAGCGTTGACGGCACGAGGTGCACCGCCATGCACCAATTCAGTGCTGACGACGCGTCCATCACGCCATCAAACGTGGGCGGCATGCACGTCGACCGGACGTGGCAGTTGTAGGAACGTGGCCGCCACTGCTCTGGCGCTGAAGGGTGGGGTGCGGCTCGACGGCATGGTGGGTGTGATTGGTGGGGAAGGAGGTGGGGCTTGGACTCTCTGCAGGAAGTTTGCAAATGAGAGCCAAACACTCGATCCCGCGCATCTTTAAGTTTCGCGCATATTTGTGGGGGATTTTTTTTAATTTGTGGTGCATCCGTATATAATGGCAAATGGTACATATTTATGATCGTATGCTAATGTGGGGCTATACCCACTCCGCCAATGTGGCTACATTTGTATCTGAAGATTGCGTGTGCGAAAATTATTAGTTAATCTATAAGTGAGGCTATATCCAAGGAAATCCCTACGCCATGCCCTCACGACCAACACGACCTACTGCCTCCGTGTCATTCGCGTTTGCCACGACCAGTAGACGCTACGGTAACCCGCGGACTCAAGGGCGCAACCTTTCATGTAACGGGGTTACTCTGAGAGTGTAACGGAGTTACACTAGGGGTACGGTCACATCCCTCCCTAACTCGATATTCTGATCTCTTATAGTTAATTTGTAAACTCACAGCCACTCGATATGCATTTGATCAGGTTTCCCTACACATATCGACGGAATATTCCTGCGGACAGAGCCGTGATACATACAAAAAAATGAACAAGCGCAGACCACAAAGGACGTTGGTTATGGCCTACTAGCCTGATTGGCTAATAACTATCTTTTTTAGACAAGTGTAACGTTATAGTACCTGTCAAAATAAATAGTCTTGCTGTTTTAATAATAAAAGATCACTAAAAGGCAAATATAGTAAAGTAAAAACACCTCTTCTCATTTTAAACCTCGGTTTTCCGTTCTTATAGTAGAGTTTTCAGCGTCTGCATACAACATGTAACATGAAATTGAGCAATATTCATACATATATCTATTTTTCGACATCTAAACTGTGCAGAGCATCGTTAGAGCATAAAATTTCTGCTCTAACGATGCCCTACACAGTTTAGATGTCATTTGATGGTGTAAAACACCGTCGCAAACAGCACACGCGCGCGCCGTTTCAGCGCGCGTACAACCACTAATACCACACTCCATAAATGTCGATACTATGCGAGAATTAAGACGGACGCCGAATACCAATTATTTTACCTCTCTGTGATTGGCTAAAATCTTTTGTATAGTAAAGAGCCGGGTAGATATGACAAGAGTGGTATAGGCCATATACAGCGTACAGGCCATATATTCTGTCGATATGTGTATGATAGAACACCAAACCGGCTTTGCCGACATAAAAATAATAAAAAACAGTTAATATTTTAAAAGGTATAGTGCAGCGTCTTATATTTAACCCCTTGACTGCCAACGTCGTAACTTACAGCTTAGCATGTTTTTTTAAATCGTAACTTACGACTTAATTTTTTTAAATAGGAGTTGGCTCGGAACCGGCGACTCAATACTTTAATCAAGTGATTTTTTTAATAAAAAAGTATAAGCCGGGAGAGGTTATCTGTGACCGCGAAAAAAGTAGGTAAAAAACGTAAGCTTGGCTCACTCCCGCTCTCTGGGAACCGGCTGTATTTAATGGCTAGTGGCTGATTTCTCTCATTATAGAATTTGCGGGCAAAGGATCAAGTGATGCCGGTCAGAAAAAGTAAAAGGACGAAAGCGCAGGCTGAGGCCCTACCTATGATTGATTCAGCGGACGTGGACTTCGGGTATCATTGGCGACAGCTTGTGCGGGTTGGGTGGACGTCCAAGAAGCCTACCCTGTCTAATTCTTGGTCGTACTAAGTTCGAAGGACCCGCACATTGAGGGCGTCAATCTGTTTATTGGTTAGCGACATATGCTTTATTCACTTATATTTATTATTAGTTTAACTGGTTTTGTTCTGTAGGAGAGCATGCAGTAGTTAGTTATGCCATCGCTAAGCGGATTATCAACCCCGAACCTGATGCAGATACACTCGATTTCAAATGAACCCGACGGCGTACCTGCTGTCGTACCTGGTTCCAATGATGCAGAAATGGCGAGTGCAAGAGACGCAGAGGAAGCTAACGTAGTTAGAGCAAAACAAGCATATGACCCTAAGACTGGAGCAGCAGCAGTAATTCGAAATTTGAAGATTGTGCTTGGAGAAGCCAGACAGTTTCGGTCTTATTTTCATTGATAGATTCTACACGTCTGTTGCTATCCAGCTTTTGTCGATGTCAATGTTTATGATTGGAACAATTATGACATCGAGACTTGGATTTGACAAGGAGGTGGTGGAGAGACAGAAGACGCATCCGGAAGCGAGGACAGTGTATGCTCCCTCTACAGAGGGGAACACTAGAAGAGTTTCCAGACTACCTTTTACTGCGAAGACCGACGCCAAGTGCTTCGTGAGCCCAAGGTGCGCATGGGCGGTAAAATCACGTGTTTTCAAGTGTGACATGACGACTTTGAGTCTGGAGCTTCTATTCCAAGCCACCTTGGTAAGCGTGTCGTCCTGAGTCGCGTTCCCAAAGCTGCAGGGGTGCGCACGAAGACACGACAAGAACTTCTGACGGAGGAGAAGGAATATTGCTAGGTGATACGGTTCCGTCAGAGCTCATTGCTCTTTCTTTTGTTGAAGTAAATCTTAATTGCTGAGCTTTTTATTTGAACTTTGTTTGATTGCTGTTATTTTGTTCATGCTATCACCACAAAATCCGAATGTATTGCCATGTGGTCACCATCACAAAAGATGTTTAAGTCGTAACATTCACTTTGAATGTCAGGATAAGATCAAATAAGTAGTAACTGTTACGACTTAGTTTGCTAAAACCTCTACCAACTTATAGTCAATTTCTAATGATTAGACAAGTGGAAAGGACGGCCTCATACAAACTTCTAAACTAAACTATGCCGTAACTTACACCGTAAAATAAGGTGGTTCGGAGGCCAAAAGTGCGGTAATCAAGGGGTTAAGGCTCCTCATTACTCTTGGAGTTTGTAAGCTACTGCCTTACGCTCGGTATAAGTTCTTGTATATAACTACAAGGTTGTTAACCTGCTTAAGACTCTAAGAGTCGCTAAGCCTTCCTCTATGCTAAAGTCTACGGCAGCCCGCTGCATTTGACGCGCTCGTCCAAAGCTAAGGCGACCTTGGAGTGTATCATGTCCGTCCACCTTCTCCTTCCCTGTTTTTGTGCCATAAGTGCATGACGTCCATGCGACTGTATATAGAGGACGTGCGGTGGCGCTACTCGCAAACCACTATCGCACTGAGCGCATGCGCACGTGGGGGGGCTTCTTTTCGCGTAGCAAACTGCATCGAGAAAGCTGGAGCGGCTGTTGTGCTATTGTTGCGTGCCCACGCCGGTGACGACGGAGGCCACTATGGTGGCCTTGCACGAACAAGTTGTCATGCAGTGGTACATCTACTGCAGTGACATTTTTTCAAAATATGTTGTCTATTCCTATGAGGTTGGGGGGGGGCGTAGTGGCGATCGACAAAACGTTGCTGAAAAAGAAGTCAAAGTACAACGGCCGGCGACGCTAAGCCGACAACTGGCTATTTTTGGGGGGGGCGTCGATCGGACGACAAACTTATGCTTCGGGGTTGTCACATGCGAGGACAGGACGAAGCCGACACTTTCTGAGCTCACCAAGAAGCACAATCGTCCAAGGTGAGCGGTTACACATTTGTACATGCTTTAACTAGACGTCTGTATCTAAATGATTAAAAAACATTTTGTCTTATTATAAACAATGATATTTTATCGATATATTGGTAGCACTATTATTATATGTCGGTAAAAAAACTCGACCCCCATTCACCCTCTTCAACAAAATCGTAATTTGGTATTAAGTTCCTGAAAGTTCATATTCAGAGCTTTCAGCAACACCCAACTGGAGAAGCGAAATTTTCTTTCCTTTTACACAACAATTTTGCGCATAAACTTTAAGATGGATTGCACATCGCCCCCACATCTCACCTCGCCGCCCTACACTTCCAGACGGCGTCATCAACTCTCGCCGCCCATACTCGCCGCACACACTCACCCAGACTTTCCTCCGTCTACGCTCACCGCACACGCTCACCCAGACTTGTCACCGTCTACTCTAGCTCACCAAAACTCGGAATGTCATTCGCCCTTCGGATAACTTTGTGTTGCTAATGAGAGCAAATACTTGGCAAAGTTGTTGCTGCTTAAAGGCATTTTACCCACAAAGCCACAACGCAGCGATCTTTGGAGCTGTTCCGACAATCGTACGAAGCCAAAATCCAAGTGATTGCTGCTCCGCGGAGTCGGAGGACCGAGTGATACTGGAGCTCGAACTAAGAACTCATGCTATTCTCGTCACGCACATTTTTTTACGGATCTGTGCAGGGCCTCTTCGTAAGTTTTAACGGCACTAGCTCGAAATGTATCCGCACTTTTCACCAGCTATACATATAAAAGTGTCACACTCAAGGCGATTTGCCCTGAAACCTGGAAAAATGTCATTAAAAATTCCAGTTACATGTCCAAGCAGTTGCCGAAGAGGGTCATTGACATCCATTTTCAAGATATCTGTAGAAAGGATTCAAGACAAAAAATAGCTCAACGCTTTTGTGCTCTCAGCTGCAATTGGTCAAATTAAATCAGCTCAACCACCGGAAATACCTATCGTACAAAACCGACTCAACATCAGCTGACCTACCCCTAAAAACGCATGTATTTGTCTAAAGATCTACACCATCACTTCAGGTCCTTATGGATCGCATTCTCGAAGCTTCTTACAACACACTCCGCACGTATGTCCTCTCGTGCTCGAATAGTTCGCAATACCACCACAATACGCTTTTTTATCGGTTCTAGTATATTGTAGCCATTCAGCACTCAGCTTCTTCTTGATTGGCCCCTAGACGTCGGAGTTAGAACGCGACACACAATTTCTGAAGTATCCTCCGCCACGATGATTTGCCCTGCTTCGGAAACGTGAGAATCAAAATTGTCCGACAAGAGGACGGAAGATGAAGAACACGCCCTGTCTTGATTTCGAGAAGACGTCGTCGTGGAGTCCTCAGTAGTTCGGGGACAGAATGAATTCTTAGTGGTTACGCGCGTAGTTTACCATTTTTGACAGACTGACCTGCCAGTGACACAACTTTGATGTGCACGCCCAAACTTTCGGTGACCTGAATATACTTTCTGGAAAATCGACTTGTTTTCATTAAACATACGCGTAACAAAATTCTGTGCTCAAAGTTTTTGTTGTGTAAACGTCGTGTAGATTGATAGTTTGACGAGCGTACTTGGCCACGAGATTGATCTTGCCAGGCTCCATGAGGTTGGAAAGTGAGCTGTCGCTGTATGGTTGTATTTATTAATAGTTCTGAAGGGGGCTTCTTCTCTTCTCGCTATAATGCATTTCGAGCCGTCTAAAAAGTATACGTGGGGTAACTTAAACAATCGGTAACCAATCACAAGCGCTGTACTACCATGTGGGTATTTTGTGGTCGGTCTTGATAATATTGATGTTTTGCGGTCGGTCCCGGTAATTATCCGTGTCAATCTCATACTTTAGCCAGCTCACAACATATGTTTGCCACACCGTGGCGTTCATTCAGCCACTTTCTTGAACGGTATACACGTGGCCACCAGGATACGCGGGCAGCGCATCCGTCACCTCGGTACCGCCCGGCATCCCTCGAAGTATAAACAGAATTGGCAGTTTTTCTGTAAAAATAAATAAAATTGCCTTTATAGTTTAAAACCTTGAAGTCATATGTTTGCCACACCGTGGCGTTCATTCAGCCACTTTCTTGGACGGTATACACGTGGCCACCAGGATACGCGGGCAGCGCATCCGTCACCTCGGTACCGACCGGCATCCCTCGAAGTATAAACAGAATTGGCAGTTTTTCTGTAAAAATAAATAAAATTGGCTTTATAGTTTAAAACCTTGAAGAATAAATTAAAACCTACCAGGGGCTCTAATTGCAAGAACTGCAGTAGAACTTTTTTTAATTAGCAGAGCTACGTCGCCCCTCCAGGGCCCAGCTTTTGTGAGGAGACGTGTCAAAATAAACTGCGGTCACGTGACGTTATATATCGCAGATTTACCGTAGTGGTCATGCTCTCCCCAGAACTCAATTTCTAATCTTACATGGACTTCATGTATAACATCCTCGTTCTTTTTGGTATATTGTGGTTTCTGAACGGAAAACCTTGGCTACAGCAAATGTTTGAACGATACGTTTCGATTAAATGAGATTAAAATACAAAATCAAAAAAACTCATGGCTTAAAAAAACAAATATTTGCGCAATACATATCGATTTAACCAAAATATAGTTTAAACCAAAGCTTACCGGGCTGCGAAACGCTGACACATGCGCATCAGTGCGCTTAATGCGCTGTCATGAGATGGCTTGTATGCTAAATACGTCTCTAGTCGAGATCGCTGCTCCAGCTTTATGTACTCTATCATGCCTCTGGTACACGAATACTTTCAATAAAGTTTGAATCTCTTAAACGAACTATAAAAAAAAACAAATCAAATTACCTCTTCCTCGCAGCGTACGTCCTTCACAAAGGTGAACAAGTCGTGCACAAACGAATTCTTGGTTTTTTTGCACCCTGGCCCTTTGTTGTTCTGCTGGTATGAGCCCCTTGAACTCGAACAACAGCGTGCACTTCTTCCGCAATCCTTTTAGAGCGCCCGACGGAATGTTTAGTGCTCGAGCGGTGGGCTTACACACTTCCGCTGCAACCCTGTCGAAGCGCTTCCCGCCTCTGCTGGACGGTGTAGTGATACTGCCGATGAGGTTATCGGAAGCAACAATGGCGGGAAAATTCGGATCTGTAACAGCAATGGCGTGCTGTCCAGTAATATTTAAGATTCGCGATTATTGGCTAAAATTCAAAAGCGTAACTTATTTTTTTACTTGAGTTTAAAAATAGGACTGTAGGGGGGTCGAGTTTTTGTTGGGGGGTCGATTTTCACCGTCGTTGTCTGTAATTGCGTTGTACGAGTCTGTTAATGGAATGCACACGCTTGCTAACAACGCCAACTTGAGTGGGTAGAACTACAATCGCTTGTGTGTCAACTAAAGTTAGAGCTACGTGAACCTTGGGACGGACCCGCACACGAACCATGTGGAAGGCACGTGAGAGATCCGCGTGGGGCCATTACGTAAATTATCTATTTGCTAGTCTTCTTTTAACGATTTCTAGTGACTAGACTATATGGAACAGTAAATGAGATGGATGAAAAGTCGTTGTGACAACTTAGCCTGGATGAGTGGCACTGTAACGGGGCCTGACCCAGACAGGTGGATTGTGACCAATCTGGTGTGTGTTCACATAGTGAGGTGTTTCACCCTAATGGGTTAAAACCTCACTTCAAGGCTATCATCTGTAATTAATGGGATACCCACCTATCTGCATAAGTACGGTTCGTACTTATGAAAGACGCAATACCTCATCTCCACTCATTAGGGATTGGTGCTTATAAAAAAGTGCGCAATCTAGACAGTTTACAGTACTACATCTTTATACCTGAAAATAATATATCCAGTTTAAATCTAACCTACGAGTAAGCAAGTTAATTGGGGGGGCTTCCTAATTAACTATAAGAAAGCAGGGCTTTCCTCGGCTATCTTCGGACAGAGATGCAGGGCGTCTGTCAAGGTTTAATCTACGCTTCCTCAAGCTAAGGTGCGTGTGACTCCCGTTACAGGATCAGTATCTATGGCAAAACTAATGCGCGCACCGAATGCGAATACCTCGGACGTGCTACCACACACTCTCGTCCAGGGATAGTGAAGTACGACTCCTATTTTTTACATACGTATCTAGATGCGGGTTATACCCGAGGAGAGCACAATTGACTGTCGTAGATATTGACACAGGTGAGGCATCGGCATGAGTAAATAGGACCCTCGTCATGCCATCTATAGCGAGGCAATCCAAACGACGAAACTTCGTCATGCCGCTACGACAATGGTAGAGCGGCTTGCTTGCCCGACTACTCGTTCCTGCCTCTTAAGGTGTCGTAGTGGTTTACCAGTGGTCCCTGCGCTTACCGATAACTTCTAAGTATCTTTCGTGCCTCCGCTATCCAGCCTCAGTATTATTTGCTATTTTTGTAATTATTCGGTTCAGCGCTTGCTTGAGATGTTTCGCGCATGCGTGTAAGCATTTCATTCGGTTTTCTGTAGTATGCGAAACAGCACTAACTGGAAGTCGAGTTGACTCTAAAAGCTATCATCTTGAGATCATTCTTATCGCTCCTGAACCCCAACCCGTTAACATGAAGCCGTCGAGTTCTACTTTGTAGTCTGTAGTATCATGTGGGTGGGAGACTGCTGTTTGTTTGGTTCTGTTTACGAGGAGGCACGAAGGTTCCATATTTTAGTGATTTCACTGCGATTTGACAACACAGCATTTGTGTTGTACAACCCGTTTATATGTGCTAACCACTTTCACTTTGTATTGAACTTAGCTCCAGAAAACAGCATCCATAACCCCGCAAAACCTGATACCACCCGTAGCATTGCAGCGGGGCTGTCGTAGACTTTAGCAAGTAGAGGGGCTTTGCGACTCAGCGAGTCTGAAGCAGGTAAGCAGCCTTTAAGTTATATACATGAACTAAGACGCGTATAACAGCGACCCAAATTCCAAGAGTAAATAGGGGTCTTATATATGACAACTGAACTCTTCGTTTCGAAAAAAAAACTATTTTTCTATATTTTATGTCACAAAGCCAGTTTGGTATAAATCTATACGACTCACTATCTATCATAGTGGAGCCTAGTCAAATATATATTGGCTGTGAGCCTACACCGATAGACAGAATACAACTGCCACCTTAATTTGTAGAAACAGCTGCTAAATATTGAGCCCTTTTCTATTTTTAAGATTTGCATCAGTGCTGAATTAGAAAGAGACAGCTACATTTTAATAGTAGGTTTTAAGCGCTTTGGTGACTGTGTCGGCCCCAACGCCGATATTACGCGGTTTATCGTCACTAAGCATTTCCCCTCTGCAGTCGTACCGCTAGCGGATGCGGTGGGCTGAGTTAGACCTATTTGTGCATGCCGTTTCTGTTTCCTAGAGTACTGCACTCGGCCTTGTGAAAAATGTATAAATTTGTCCGTTAAGTAGTCTCTATCTTTTTAACCAATCATAGCGACGTACCCATCTGCTCATATTGTTGATTCGCTATAACTTACTTTATTAGTTTTATTGAATCAAAGGTACGAGCCGATGGGTACGGTTCTATAATTAGTCGAAAAGATAGAGGCTACTAAACTGACAAAAGCTGCTAAAATTGTTTTTGACGTTTTGCCATAGGCTACGAAAACACCTCGCCCACGAGGCTCGCAATGGCAAGTTTATGCGCCCTGCAGCGCCAAGTCAGCTGGCTGTAGTTCCGAGCGGGGCTGCAGTACTTTGTTGGCTGACGTGGACTCTGGGGGGGGTCGAGGCTGACTTCATTTTACGAAATGACAGGCACAGAACTAGTGGCTATGGATAAGATTGGAGTGATATAATTGGTTAATGAGATATGTATGCACATCGTATTGTATCTTGCACGCCCGTTTTACGTTGACTGGCAGTTAATTTAGTTGGCATTTGCATTATGTCCGTCGGTGTACTACTACATATCTTAATAACTATCACCCACAAAGTTGTGGTACTTTGGTCCTCTTTCAACGCAGCTCCCACTAATATTATGTGTATCACATCAACCGTACCCCTAGAGTAACCCATTACTCTCCCCCCACCAGATTGAGAACACCATGTGTATTCACTCGTCATATTGCCTCAAGCGAGGTCAGTTCAACTGAACGCGTGACGTGTGACGGGGTCCTCCTTGTGATAGCTCAAGAAGACCTTTGCTCAAGAAATTCCCAAGTTCGACCGAGCTAGCTGTGTATGCCTCGCAACCCATCTTGTTTTCCAGACCACATTTCTACCAGCCGCTCTTCGAGCTTCAGTGTGTCCTCAGCACGAAATGCTCATTGGATTGACGACCTGGAGACCCACTTGCCCCCCGCAATTTCCACTCATACTGTGGTGGATTTGTATCACTCCCAGAAGCGTCGTGAACGCGAGAGTACAACCATGGCCCCTGCACGCAATGTCAATCAGGCTCTCGTGGAGGAGTTGTGACTCGACATTGACGTGGACTACGAGTCAGACACGGGAGTTTCTTCTGAAGATTAGGAACTCCCTGAGCCTGAAGTCCGCGTGATTCACACGCCTCACCTGTACCCTGAACGGTGTGACGCTGTCTCTCTGGCTGCGTTACACGCTTCTTCAGGTTTAACCCCATAGTTCCCAGACCATTTCATTCCTTTCTCAAGTTAACGTCGCTAAACGTCGCAGGGCGACGTTATGTACAGAAAAGCTGCGTTACAGGACGCTTCGCTTTATACGGTACTACTGTACTTGCATATTGTCCTAATAGGACAAATATGAGTTGCTGTTTGATGGCGGGTATATTTTGATCCTGTCCCATGTGGAGTACATATTTTTGTATGGAGGGGCTTTTCGCACCTCTATTCGACCAGGATAGTACAGGATTAGAACGGAATAAAAACCTGACATATACAACATACGATAATCTATGTTGCCTAGATTCCGTGCGCAGCAGCTTCTTATGTTGGTAAAGGCAACATTAGATACGTCCTGTTTTTATCTGGTCAGTACAGTTTCTGAATGTTGCACGCGGCCAGCACGACGACAACAACATCTATACACAATAAAAAGGGAGCAAAAGTAACTTTTCATTGATTGCTACTTGTACTACGGACCGAATCTATTGATCGCGTTACAAAACCACCCCGTTTGGATCATCCCTTTCTCCCTCGCTCTCATTGCTGCCTGACGCGGACTCCAAAGCTTCCCCAGCGCCGTCACTACCCCCCCGCAGCAGCCCCAAACTACCCCGTTTTGATCATCCCTTTCTCCCTCGCTCTCATTGCTGCCTGACGCGGACTCCAAAGCTTCCCCAGCGCCGTCACTACCCCCCCCTCCCGCAGCAGCCCCGGCTTCCGCAGCATTCCCAACAGCGCTACGCCGACGCTTCTTTCTGCGTCGAGAGGATGGCGGGCGAATCCGCAGCTTGTGCTCTTTCAGAAGGCTTTGGGGTATGTTGTTTCCACTGCTCCAGTAGTCGTGTCAAATGGCGAAGCAGGGTTTTTTTTCACGGGCTACGTTGCAGAAGTATTTCCTGCAAAGACATACATTAGAAAGGTAATTGTAGCATCTTCACAGCAGTGGGCGTACCATCGATTCCCGGTCGAGCACTCAGGACAAAGTACTTTGTGAACTTCCTTGGTTTGGTCTTGTACAGCGCGCAGACCTTGCAGGAGCGCTGGCGACGCTTGAGACCCTGGTCGTTGTCGACAGTATCCGGGTTTTCCTCCAGTCGATGCCCGTCATCGTAACGTCTTGAAGGTGTGGTCGGTGCCTCCTGCCCCAATTCTCTGCTTACAGGCGAAGTCGCTGTAGGTAGCGCACTCACCTGCTTCGTAGACCAATGTGCCGCGATCCCCGGGAGAGACAGCCGAGCAACTTGCTGCTGTCATCTCTATCACTGTTCAGAAACAGCTTACTGAGTTTTCTAACTGCGCGCTGAAATGTCATACGACATGTGCGTGACGCAATGGTTGAAAGCCAAAATAAAATCATATCTTGCTGATGCCAATGGCAGATGAAAAGAAAAAATATTGAGATTGGAGACCTGGTATTATTCAGTGCTAAACACCCACCTACACATGCAGTGTTTGCAGTCTTTAAATTAAAGTTGCGTCCTCGCTTCTTGGGGCCGTACTCAGTCGTGGTCAAGAAAGGCCTAGCGTATACGCCTAACCTTCCGAATAAGATACGTTGTTTACGTGAGCTTCCTTAATCCCAATCGCGACCCGGATCAAGTGAGCAAGAAGACGCAGGTGCTACAGGCGGCGGAGCCGCGGCAGTTGCCTGCATCCGAAAGGGGACGCCAAGCTGGGCAATTGTACGGGTCAAGCTCCAGTCGACTCCATAAAGTTGTTCGTCGACCTTATAGACCGTCTTCTCAATAGACCCCAAGCGCTGGGGGCAAAACTCGGGTTTCTAAACCCAGTGCATTCAATCTTATAAAATATGAATATCAGTTCAAGACTGGTAATATGCGAAATATATCGTGCTTCCGCGAAAAGCAGTTGTAAAAAGCTTTTTTGCGGAAGTGCCAGACATCCTCGACAGGTGAGACACCCTCTCCTGACTTGTTTAAAACTCCCTCCATTGCACGGGCTACTGTGAATCATTCATCGGATTATCCTCCTCCTGCGTTGCTCGATGATCAGGCTTTCGCCACTTTTGCATGGAACGTATTATAAAGCGGCTTCGTCACCAGGTCCATACCTAGTATCTGGCGAAGTGGCCTGGGCACCCTCACACGAAAATGATTTGGAAGTTTGAAGGCCTGCTGAGGCAGGACTGCCCAGACATCGTAGATACTTTTGATCAGCTCGATCAGCCGCGCTTTGCGAACCCGCGACCACTTCGTTGGTCGCGGCGCGCTTCTCGACAATAGGCTGGGTTATATGCTGAGCTCAAGCATTAACCCTGAGCTGCTGCAGTATATACCCAGTGGGCAGCCGCATATATCGCACGAACGACTGCATGTCGCGGACCGACAGTTGACCGACAACAGGCGCTTCGTCTTTAGCGTGCAAAGTCAAAGTGAAGCTTGCGTTTAAGAGCACATCAGCTTCTACGAAGCTATCTTGTAAATCATACAAACACTGAAGTTACGGACTTGCTCAACCCAGCGGGTAAAATAGCGTCGTCTTCGAAAGAGGTCTCTTCGGGGACCAAGACTTGGACATAAGTTTTTATGGCGGCAAACGACTCGCTTTTGATTGCGCTGCCAAGCGCAAGCGGTAGTCCGCCACAAGTATCTTCAGCGTGGCGAGATACCGAGCACGAAGTGCTTCTCGAGTAGCCTTCTCCAAGGGTGCGGATCCAGTGATCCTGGAGCTCAAGGAGCCATTCCCAAAATATTTAATGACCTCCATAGTGTCCCGCGGCTCAAAACCGTACTCTTGGCGATCATTGAGAATGGGACGCGCCTCTGGGCGCTCAGAGGCGTGCACGTTGTTCTCTCCAAGGTGTTGTTGCTGTGCATCGTCGAGGTAATTCGTCACGGGGCTCTGCCTTAACCCCTTACTTCACATATGTTGTACGGTACTACATAAGAGGTATATACCTCGAGTCCGTTTTTCGCAGCGTCTCTTGCTATGTCATACGTATGATATAAGACAATTTTAAACTTGGTATATGTAGGCGCACATCCAGGTGGCACTGCATACTAAAACAAAGACAAAAGTTTGGGTACAAAACGGCCGAATGCACAGGTTTAGTGGTCGGTTGTCCGTACTTCAGTTGCCTAGGGTATAAACGAGTACTCGGCACCCACTACTGATCTGGTGGCGACAGCCACCATAGCTCTCATTCTCCAAAACGCCGGCCAGAGGAAAGATGGTCGCTCCAACCGCGAAAACACCACGGAATAAGCTTACAGAGGCGGAGAAGCGGTTGTGTCTGGAGGCATTGTTGAGCGAGCGCCACGAGCGACGAGTTCGCAGGGGCCAAGAGAAAACCAGAAGCGATGGCGGCGAAGTAGTAGGCGTCAAGGAAGAAGCCAATGCACGACGTCATAGATGGAGATATCACAGTCGAAGGGTGTATATGAATCTGTGGATTATAAGGAGGAGTGTGTGAGTGCCGATGCAAAAAAACTGCTGCTACTGATAGTGTTTGTGACGCAAAGGGGTCGGCGAAAGTGGACGAGGAGACAGAAGACGAGGCGCTTCCAGTCCCTACTGAAGTCGGAAAGGCTGTTGCCTACATTATAACGAACGTCGATGTTTCTGTCACACCAACGGCTGAGCTCGCAAGGTCAATACCTCGTCCACCGGCGCGTGGTGAGAAAAAAAAACGAAGAAGCCAAGCGTACAACGGTCTTGGAAGCGGCGCCGTAGTGTCCTACAAGGTTCGAGCGAGGATGAGGAGGTGGGGGACGAAGGAGTCGACAATGCTGCCGTATCGCCACCGCAGTTGCCAATCGCGTGCGTCGTGGATGGAGACGCAAATTTGATGTCGGCTGGGGCAGAAGAGTGTACCGATTTGAAATCAGACGAGACCCCCTCGCCCAAGAGGAGAACGAAAGCGATGAAGACGATTACTGGGAGGAAGACTGAAACATCGGCGAACTGACCGATGAAGACTCCGGTGAAGTATCTCTCGACCTACCTGAGTCTGTGTGTATTACTGCTGCGAGGACAAGGTGACCATGTCGATGATGAAATCGACCGGCTGGGAATATGGTAATTTATGTTGACTACATACGCAACTGCAGATCTATCTTTTTTCCTGCATTAAATCAACTTAACTAATTGTGATGTTTTTGTGTGTGTGATTATTTCTAGATGCAGCAAAATTTGATCGGGACTCCACATACGGAATCTCTTCGACGGTCCATTTGGGCCAAGCAACAGGGTGTCTATGGCGAACGACCCACTGACGCTACTCTTCTATTTCATGCCACCAAGACTTTGGACTCGGTGGGAAGTAATCGATATCACACAAAATCCATTCCAGCCCGGGCGAGAGTGATTCGGTCTCAGCAACGACGCAGTGGAGTGGAGCTAGAAGACCTTAGGTACATTCGCTGCCGTCTTGCATATTTTTCTGACATACTGCCGCACGAGGTGCTCAGAGTCCTTGCGCTTCTAATTCCACGCATGCTGATGCCTGTACGGAACATCAACCAGAACCACGTAGTGGCGGCGTCACCGGGGTGCGAGGGTACGTTTGCCCGTTCACATAAAACGAAGTTTAGTCTGTAGAGGTATGCATCATTATTCAAGGCAAACTCAACAAGCGGGAGCATAGAGCTTCAGCGTTTCGGCGCCACTCACATACGTTACGGAGTATGTCCTCGAAACACGTTTAATTCGTTCAGTTTGACCATCGGTCTGCGGATGGTTCGCTGTGGACACGTCCAACTTATGCCAAGCACCTGGAGCACAAAAGTTCAAATCTTCTCAGTAAGGCGAGGATCTCGATCTCAGATGATTCGCTAGGGGCAATCCTTGTTGACGGAAGACTCGATCAAGAAACAGCTTCGGCGGTGCCGGACCCATTGATGGATGTACCTTCCCCATGTATTGGTCCGGCACCACCGCTAGATGAGTCATATCGGTCAACAAAGACATAATTCCCGTGTTGCCTTCCGATCCTTCCGATGGCTAAACCCAAAGTCTAAACTCATGGACTCCCACACCAGGACGGTACATGCAAACTTGTCATAGGTGCCGCTGCATGCGGAGAGGTTTTAACCCGTTGCACGTCTCGCAGTACACAAAAGTGCTCGTTCATTTGTACAACTTGGCCTTCAATAGTACAAACTCACGGAGTTGTAGTTCTTCTCGCGAGGTGGTCACTAATTCGCGTGTCGTGTGTCCTCACAGAGGATGCGATACTTTAAAGTATCATCATGAGGGATCACGGAGTATCCACAGCGCTGGTGCTATAATATAGCAGCCCATCACCGATGGAGTAGCGATGAAATCTTGCGCGTAAGCGCGCTGACAAGGTCATATTTACTTTTTGAATATCCTTGCTCATAAAAGCATGTAACAGAGCTACACACACATTCTTTCGCGCATACGCCGCGTAGATGAGATCCGTCACAAAGTCACCATAGTACTATAAGCAAGCCTATAGCCAGGCTTACGGGACAATATCCTTGCTCATAAAAGCATGTAACAGAGCTACACACACATTCTTTCGCGCATACGCCGCGCAGATGAGATCCGTCACAAAGTCACCATAGTACTATAAGCAAGCCTATAGCCAGGCTTACGGGAAAACGCTTCTGCAAGCTCATTCTGCCTCCCAGGCTTACACTTCACCTCGAAGTTCTACTCGGTAAAGATGGACAGTCACCTAGCCATCCTCTGTTAGAGATGAGGCGATTGAATCGCAGTGGTAGCGACGCGTTGTCAGTGAAGACGACAAACGGCTTGGAGCCCAATAGTTGAGACTAGACATACTTCATTGCAAGTAGCGCTTTGTCATCAATTGAAATACTTCTCAGTTCTGACGAGTCTCAAACGCAATGACACGTTCGTGCCCTTCGCATCAGCTTGTAACAGAACAATACATATGGCAAAGTCCGAGGCGTCGCAGACAACACTGAATGGACGTTCAGGTTCTGGCAATGACAGAATCGTCGCATGAAGGAGTCTTTCCTTAATAGCCTCAAAGGCATCATGATGCTCGCTGTTTCAATACCAGTTTTCATCCGTCTTAAGGAGATTGGACAATGCCTAGTTCTAGCTGTAATTGTGTAAGTAATTGACAAGGCCAAGCCACTTTCGAAAATATTTCTGGTTCGTGGGAACCGGCCAGTCCGCAATGGACTTTGCCTTAGCGGGATCCGCACGAAGGCGACGTCTTTTAATGCAGCATCCTAAGAAATGAATCTCTTCAGCGCCGAAGATGCGTCGATGCGTTAACGCAAAGCTTACTGGTGTGTGTGCACTAGAGCGCATTTCGCAAATGCTCGATTTCATTCTCAACATCTGACCGACCGTTCTCCGCACGACTGTGGGCAAATATATTATTAAAATACGTTTGTGAAAACGCTCGATGAGGATTGAACATCTGCGTCAATAATTTTGCAGGCGGATTCGACATCCTTTGGGGCATCACCAGCGACTCCCAGAGCATTCCGCTTGGGGTGTTGACCGCTGTCAGCGGGGTGTCGCTGGTTCACATGAGCAATTGGTAGTGAACATCGACTAAGTCGAGGGCTCTGTACATTGTACTACCAGCCATATTGTTCTGAAGAACGCCCTTCCAAAAAATCGACTTCTGGTCACTGTACATTTGTACTACCAGCCATATTGTTCTGAAGAACTTCCTTCCTAGCAATCGGCTTCGTTGTCGGAATGGTGGCAGCGTAGAGCTTATTTAAAGCATGGACGATACGTCACGGCTTCCTGAAACAGAATATAGCAGTAAAATGAGGAGACTTTCTTTCGCGTACCATTCCCGCCCGTGCTTAGCACTGAAGAAGGCGTCGATGACGTCACACTGTTCTCATGGCAAAGGCCGCTGCTGCGTCAAGCAGTATTTGGTATCAGGAACCAAGTCGATTTCGTGACATACATCCTGATCAGGAGGTAAGCCAGAAGGTGGATCATTAGAGACTACGTCTTGAAACTCCTTAATCAAGGAGTAGTACGAATTCGAGGGATTCTTCAGGATCGAGTATCCTTGTGCGCCTCCTTTGTATTTTCAAGGACTGCTTGCTCAATAAGCAATAAGGAGTAACCCCTCTTCAGGTCAAACATTGACCACTTCGGCTAGTTCTCCCGCCTTTAAGGCTTCGCCAAACTCGTGCGACGGGCATCTCGTCCAACCCGAAAATATATGAGAGTACCGGGAAGGTATCAAGGATGGTATCACCATCAGCCTCGCCGGCCACTTCACTTACGAGTGAATATAGCTGCTCGCATTAGGTTCAGTGGATAAGATGGCTACGCTAACACCACATAATATTGCCGACTTCTGGAATCGAGGCTTCGCCTTGTATGATTTGGGGTTAGATGACCCCATATTTATAGAGGTGTACGACGACGCACTGGATCTGTTCCGACGATATTATCTTCCATAGCAGACATCTCAGATGTAAGGACATACGTTTAGCGTCTCGTACTTTCCATTCAGCACCGTTGCCGCCTCCGAGAGGAGGGCGAACGCCTCGTAGAGGCCAAGGAATCTAGCTAAAGGTGTATGTAGCTGTATTCACTTCTTGCATCTCCGCGTGACATCCGGCGGCTGCATGACTTGCAGTCCTCACCCGGTGCACTCCACGCTTGTCGTCAGGACCTAGTCCAAGATGCGTCGACATATCGCTGACCACGTCAACCTTGGCACGCATCGTAGACTTGTTATCGCTACGAGTGTCGCTCGGTGGGTAACATGTCACCCCACGCGCATCACTGGGGCCAAGCCCAAGGTGTTGGGTCCACACCGATCATGTCTACTGCGACATGCCGCAACTCCTCATTAACACATCAAGTGCTGCTCAGCGGTTTACGTGCCACTGCACGTAAAGTCTGTGAGCAGTGCTCGGGACTCGCGTCTGCAACGCCTTAGGTGTTCATTAACTCGGACATTCCGCTCTCAAGCACATTGACCGTCTCGGACCAGTGCTTGCGCCGATAGCGCTTTTGCTTCTAACAGAGGTGAGTTCATTTTGCGCCAGTGTTCCAATAGGAGGTAAGCGCGTAGTGTTTACGGTTTTAGACCTTTAATTCATTGCTCGTGGCGTTCCAGTCAGACCATGCCCAGGATCATATCTCGAATCCAGTTCGCGGACAAGTCAGTGTTCCATCCAAAATCTTTACGCTCACGGGAACCTTGGGCTCCGTGACATGTGTGCCTGTCGCAGACGAGCAGTGACATTGTCACGGATACGCGCTGAAAGTGCCTCAACATATATCTGACTATCCTCCGCCGTCGAGCATCAGGCGTAATTACTCCTGTAGTTTCCTATGAATTGCGCGTGTATAGGCAAATAAAAAAAGTGACAATTTAGTCTTAGTTTGCTGTCAGCGACAGCCTGAACTTTCCCTCGGAAGAGTGCGTGCCGGATACCTCTGAATCTGTATACTCAAGGTTGTCAAGTGACGCGTGCTGCGATAGCTCCACTCATAAAGCTCCACTTGTATTCGTGGCGGTCCTACACCTCCCCCACATACACTGCTCCATTTGAGGCATCCTCAAGGGCTAGTGTACGCCAAACAGGGCGCGTTTTTTAGTAGTTCGGTGTGGCCAAGCGACTTGATGAGCAGGTCCGCCGGGTTTCGCGATGTGGGATTATACTATAGCGCCCATCAGGTTCTGTTTACACGCGTCCTTCAGTGCATGGAATCGGATGTAAACGACTTTCTGGGCGCCCGAGAATCCATCATATTGAATCTTTTCTATCGCTGGCTGGTTTCAAAAAGAACCGTGAGGCCGACCTTGAGGCGGCTCTGCGCGAAGATCTAGTCCATAACGAGCTTGATCCATTCGGTTAAAGAAAACCGTCGTTGGAAGCTATGAACTCAGCTGATGTGTTTGACTGCACGACGACAATCTGTTTCTGCGAACTCCACGCGAATACCGCACCAAAAGAAACACCGCGAAGCCTGACACGAACTTTCTGTCTTCCGTGTCGTTTGGAAAGTCGGCATCGGTTGCCAACCGCATGTTATCGCAGTCAACCCTCTATATCGTCCTGATCTCGCGTGTATGTTGAAGATACCGGGGTGGGGTACTTGGCTGCGTCCCACGCAATCTTGCGGGGCGGAGCACAGTGGCGATCTGATTCACAGCGAATGTGATGTCGGGTATCGACACTCGAGCTAGATAAGCAAATTGCCGACGCCTTCAGGATAAGACATTCGGCGCACCATCTCGACTTCTTCCGGTGCCTATTGCACTGTTCAAATCATCGAGCGAATATTGGGAGCCATAGGAGTCTTCGACAGCCTGACAAGATTCATTGCAAAACGATACATGAGTTCGTCGATATACGCGGCTTGGCAGGAAGACGTGGTGGGGATTACTCTACGGGCTTAAACAAGTCGGTCGCGAATGGAACAAGTAGATCAAAGCTTACCTGCATAACTATGGACTGAAGCGCACGACAGGTGACGCTTGTCTTTATTTCATGTAGATAGCTGATGGTGTGTCTCTACGTAGACGATATTCCGGTAGCACACCCAGAGGAAGAACAAGTGTTTTGGCTCATGACGGCGATCAACTCCAAGTATTAAGTCAAAGATCTAGGGGTGTGTCTCTACGTAGACGATATTCCGGTAGCACACCCAGAGGAAGAACAAGTGTTTTGGCTCATGGCGGCGATCAACTCCAAGTATTAAGTCAAAGATCTAGGGGCCCAGCACCAGTTCCTAGAGATGCGACGTCAGACACCCCGCCGGCGACATCGAGGTGTCCTGACTTGACGCCTCAAAATCCTTCACTTGCCGTACGTAGATCGTCTCCTTGATAGGGGTCTTAAGGTCACCTTCCCTCATGACTTCTTCATCATTGCTGCGATCACGAGCCAGATGCGCACGCACGTAAGGTCGGCAACAGGTGTATGCGTTTCGACGTAGTTGACAAGGTAAATCTGTCGGTCACCTCGGGCACAGACTTTCACTTTGAACTGAGCGATCTCGCTTTCAGGAAGGGTCTTCACGCGAAACTGGACGGTGTTACCGATAAGGTGGACACCAGGTGGAGGGTCGACGAGCACGAACGTACTATTTTCTTCCAGCGCGCGAATTGTACTTCACGTAGCTCGTTCCCATTTAGGCCACCGTGGTGATCGGCGTACTCACGTCATATTGAGCTGTTCCCGAATTACTTCAGCAAGGCGAATGAATGCCGCGCTAATTTTTCGTGAGGATATAAGCTCCGATCGACCGCCACCGTGAGCTCGCTGCCTCCGTTAAATTGTTCCACTTGGCCTGGTCTTCATCTTCGAGCACGGTGCTCTCATCGCATCCCAATTTTTCCGGCGGCTCTTGCTTGTCGCTCATAGGAACAATATCTTCGTAGGGCATCGTGTTAAGCGGAATGATGTCGTTGGTGTAATTGATCATCCGTCGATCACTTAGCACGAACACCTTAAATGTTTTTACGGCATCAATGAAACTCACGTAAGCCCCAATATTTCCGCGCCTGTGGAAGCGAATAGTTTTGCGACACAGCGGGTTCGGTGTGTTGGCAACTAGCGACTGCAAGAACGCTGGTGTGCTCTTGAAATGTGGTCTTCCCCCTAACAGTCGTTCATTAGGCGTGATAGCAGCTCCCAGTTTCGGGATTCGATTTCGGACGTATGAGGGCATCTTCCCACAAATAGTGAAACAGCTTGGAGTCAATTAGAATGGCTGCCGCCATTCCAGTAACCGTTCAATTTGCGCGTTCCGCGACACCGTTCTGCAGACTCAGATACCGTGCGGTGTGCTGGTGACGCAAACCTTCCTCAACGATGATCTGAAGGAAGCGCGTATTCAGAAATTCCGTCCCGTCATCGGTTCCGAGTGTTTTGAGGGAGGACCAATGGATACTGGCTTGACGGGAAATATACTGCAGGAACGTTTTGGTCTTTTTTGGCGCTTCATCGTTTGACTTGAGGCCGCAGACGCAAATTTAATCTCGCCAGACGGCCACCATGAAGGATGGTGCCATGGTAGGAAACATGGATGATACCGGCGATGTCCGAATGCCAGACGCCTTAGCGACTTCATCGGAGCAGGTACGTTTGGTAGGAGCGTGTGCCGCCGTTGATTTTGCAATAGCACATGAACGATACAGGATGGTCGTGGCTCCATGACTAATGGCAATTCCATCAAGCACATCGCTCCGTGCAGTCGGCGGCAGGCATCGTTATTAACGTGGCCGAGCCGGCGGTGGCATACATATCAGGTTTTGGTAAGCCCGGGCTGGAGGGCTAAGAGCAGCAAGCGCGGCCTTTGTAGCAGAATGTTTGGAGCTCGTCGGCGTGCGTATCTCGTAGACACCATTGGTCGGTTGCTTGGAAGAGCGGCTTCCGTTTTGTACTCGCGTGGCGCTGAACGTGTTATACTCGAAGCAAACAAGTTGGCCAGCATGAACCAGTTGCGCTAGAACGATTAGAGTGATAGTGAGGCCGGGCATATGGTATATATTCGTGGCTTAAACTTGCTGAACTACTTCCTTCGCTTAACTTTGACCAGAGCGTGGAAGCTGAGATCCCCAACCGTTGGATTTACGATGAGGCCGTCTGCGACAGTGACACAGACTGGAGGTGTAACGTTTCTCGTGTTTAACTGATAGTGTAGATGGACTGTCAGGTGGTACGAAGCCCCATATTCGAGAATTACTGGAGACCACCTGACACCAGTTCTTTACGACTCGTTCACGTGTACCGTCGCCGCCACCGCTCCTTGGAGCTCAATGACCCGAGCGTCGGTACTTAGGGGGTGCGAGCTTTTTAGGACCAGTCAGGCCGCATCTGAAACAGGTAGTGTTCGATGTTCCACGAAGACGGGCGCGGGACTGGTTGCGACCACCGCCACTGCAGCCTCCGAAACCACCGCGACTGCCCTGCCTGCTGGCATTTTGCGTTTCTTTCAACCGCAGCTCCCACGGCTGGAATAGTCGTGTTCTCGATCGCAACTGCACTCATTTTAGCCTTAATACGCTTGTTGCTGCTGCCGGAAGTATCCGCAGATATACTTCCGGTAGCAGCAACAAGCGTATTAAGGCTTGTTGCTGGTACCGGAAGTATATCTGTTGCTGCTGCCGGAAGTATCCGCATATATACTTCCGGTAGCAGCAACAAGCGTATTAAGGCTAAAATTAGTGCAGTTGCGAACACCGGTCGTCCCGTCAATGGCCACGGCTCTTTGACAGTCATTTGGATGGCTTGTCTCATGTCCGATGTTGTAATGAGGACCGCGCCCACTAACACGCCGAGCTGCTTCGAATGCTTCCAGTAGGCTTTTGCAACGAAGGTCTCGAGAGCGAGGTCAACATTCGTGTGACCTGACATGCCTTCAGGCCCGGTCTCTGCTATGTCAGTTACATGCTGGTGAAAGACGCATACGATTCATCTGGGAGTTTGTTCGCCTTTCAGAACGGTTGACAATGGAGAGGGTCGACAGCATCGACTTAAATTGGTTGATGATTAGACGTGTCGAGGCCGCGCCCGCGAATGTCGCGAAATGATGTATCTGCGTCGCCTGTGAGAGAGAGAGAGTTGGAGGACCGCACACACTGAAAATCGTTCCGACAATGCTCATCCAGTTCTTGGGAGTTGCGCAGCTGCGTCTTGATGTCGTCCACCGTTTTCGGACACCGGTATCAAATCCGCCTGCAAGACAAGCCCCGAAAAGAGGAAATACTTTCTTGGAGAGAAAGTCTTTCTCCTAGGGCCGCCGCCGTGCGGGAACTCGTCCAGCGATGTCGGTGCCGCAGGCTGCGAAACAGCACGATGTGCTGGGACAGAGAGGGAGCGGCCGCCGGTGATGAAGATATGGTACTCGGAGTACAGGTTCGACAAGAGATGCTCGGCGTGCGTTGAACTACGGAATACGTTTGTGTAGGGTTAGGGAGAGAGATACGAAGCACAGTTAGCTCCATTGTTAAGCGAAGGCTGTTAAGCTGTCGATTCATATGACTTGCGCGTGTATAGGCAAATATAAAAGATATAAATAAGTTTTAGTCTGATGCCAGCAGTGCTGGACCTCGACCCAGCGACTGCCTGGACTTTCCCTCGGGAAAGCGTTCCGGATCCCTCGGAGTCTGGACACTCAACTTTGTCAAGTGACGCGTGTTACTCTAACTCCACTCTTTGATCATCTCTTGCCCTTCGTGGCGGTCCAACGGCGCCTGCGCACCATAGTCGATGAGAACCATACACGCCTTTATAAAGAGATCTCAAGCTACGGATGATGGCCAACAAATCCCAGAAGGTGCAGACCCTGAATAGAGTCAAACACCAGGACGAATTACTTGCGTCTGCATCGAACAAAAGGCCGCCCACTTTGGAAGAGGTGGGGGTTCTCCTGTAGCACGGGTATTCTTACGAAATTGCTGGAAATATGGTGCGTAAATTTGATGGTTGCGTGGTGGATTTTTTTACACTAATATGTTCTGCTACTCTTGTACAGGTTAATTCCCTACCGCAACAAGTATACCACACGTGCGGACCACCTACAGTCCATATAATGAACGTAGGTCAGTCGCTTCTGAATCTAAACCGGATGCCCCCACGTGCAAGTTGCGCATCCGTCATCAGCGATATGGAAATGGGCTTGACTGGAGAGCACTCATCTGCACATTCTTATCTGGCACGCTGGGACAAGTTGGGCTACTACACCCTCAAGCAACCTGGAGATAATGAAAAATGTTATAGATGTGAGAGCTTTAATGAATGTAGTGGAAAAACGCTACAGTTACATTTGCTATTCAGTGTTTATATACATAAATCAGAGCCACCTGTCCGAGCAGACTCAATCATTTCAGACGTATAGTAGTATCGATCCTGGCAACAGAGTTGGAAACACCAAATTCTTGGTAGTCTACTGATACGATTCGCGAACCTTTAAAGTAAATATTTAATAATATTAAACTCAGCATATCACATTGATACAGAACTGGCGTAACATGATAAATCTAGGTGATTCTTTGAGCTTTGAAATCAAAACACCGCTCCTTTTTAGACATCCGAAACAAACATCTCCACATTAGAGAGGTTTCGCAGACAGCTTTTCTTTTCCCATGTTCTTATTCCGATCAACAATGTTACATAGATGTACATTTAGCACATTTAACAGTGCTCTGTGGGAAACCTCCTATGAAAAACAGAAATATGTATGATATTTGCCACAAATTGGTTGACATCCAAGTATTCATTCTCCCTTAACTTTACAATTGCATTATGCAGTCTATATATAACAAATATGGGGGACGAAAAGCGCAGGAACTACTCTGAAGAAGAAGAGGTGATGTTGCTTCAGGTTCTAGCGGGTCGGCCTTTTCAAGCTCAGCGAGGAAAAATTACCAGCGCGCGTGGGATAATCTTGCTGCTAAGCTCGTGACAGATCATTCCACGGATCAAGCTGAGCGGTAAAAAGTTGCAGTCTGGTTTTGACAAACTTGTCAAGACGAGACGACAAGAAATGAAGAGAGTATGGCGGCCTCGGATGTCTCTTAGGATGAAAGCGAGAAAAAGTGTTGCTTCTCGACGAGCTGATCGATCTCGGCTATGACCACACTGAGACGGTGTGTGCTGCGAAGGCCGCGGACCACTCAGACGCAAGCTTGAAGGGATGCGTCTGCGACGGCGAGGCTCCTCGCAATGAAGACGCTAGGCGAAGATCAGGTGCAATTGCCCCAAGGCAAGCGGTTGGAACGGGATGAACTGCTGAAGGACATGCTGCTGCAGCTGAAGGAGAAGGATCTACAAGACAAAGGAGAGATCAGGGAGCTTATGCGGTGTAGCGGGAATTGGACCAAGAACACATGCTTGCTGTCGTTCAGGCCGTGTCAAAAACATTGAATACTTGATTAGTCTGAGTAAGAAGGACTAAGCAAAATACAGCTAAGAAGAGAGTGTTGGTATGAGGTTAAGTTTTCGACTAATGATGGAGGTTCTAATCCATGGTACATACTAATCTGGTTACCATCGTATTAGAACAATGGCAATTTAGCAGAAAAATGGTTATTAAATCGTACTTGCAACGGATGAAAGCCGCAGCTTTAGTGACTGTAGCTGACAAGCGCATACTGAGTCTTGATATCACCACACTTCCACTCCACAGATTGTCTGACCCAGCATTCTTTTGTTGAGCTGCTTCTCATTCGCCGACACTCTAGCGCCGTTGAGCCCTGACACCAGAACTTCTGGATTCCGTGGGCCGGGTTGCCGTAGATTACGTAGCCATGAAATACATCGTTATGATCTGTCATATATTCAGCCAACTTGCTTTCGCGCAACATTATGACGTCATGTCGGCGCCCATCCGTCAGGTCTCAGCAATGGATAGCTAAACCATTAGGTACAACAAGCTCGTGCAATAAACACGCTTGTGCCCGGAGTAAACTTGTTTCTGCAGGGTGTTTTTCTTGCCAGGGCGTACACTCGGCCTGCACTCAGGGATATTGGTCCCATCCCATTTTTCATTGGGGCTCCGGAAGCATGAACAGCATTACAATACATTTGAGTTCGCTCATCACAAACGCGCTTCTGGAAGTATATGATCTCTCGGTACCGGAAATCACGGCGGCCATGCAACGTCGTAAAAATTTAATCAGACCAAGCGTAAAAACTCTCGTAAAAACTTCCCAGCGGTCAACATGGGGATGCTTCCAACTTGAGAGAGGGGTCATTCAATTTGCATCTTCCAGATGACAGCGACCATAAATTTTAGCACTAAGAACGCTGATAAACTACGTGCTCATGATTAGACACATGCGAGGAGCTAAATACTTCTGCATCACAACAGAGTATCTTCCTTATGCACTTGATCCTGAGTATGTGGAATCAAGAAACTGAGACGCTCTAAAATCGTACATTTCGGTTTTTACGTCGCAACCGTCTCACTTACAGGCGGGTTAGGCATTGAGGCCGTGTACCACCATCTGATATACACGTAAACATATTGTTGCTGCATTTTATTGGTGTTTTGAATAACGCTAGACTAGCTTGTATCTGATCGTTGTTCGCAGTCGATATTGTATCACATCGAAAGCGATATTTTTCCTGGCGGAATGGCGGATAGATACCAGTGTGTTTTCAACATGGACCAGACCTCAGTGTGCGTGGATATGACACCACACAACACGATGGAATTTGTTGGGGCACGAACGGTGAATGCTATGCTATGTAACTTTATTATTGCACTTATAATAAAAAAACAAAATTGACTAAGTTTCCGCTTATATTATTGCCACGGCATCGGACTCTTTCGAGCCTCTGTATTCTTATGCGCATCGGTGATGGGCGACCAATGATCTTTTTGCTGGGACGCCAGGAGCAATTGTCCACGATGAGTTGAAGGAGGCAGGTATTACGATTAGGACAGGGGCTACTCTACGGTACAGGAAAAGGGATACTGCGACTGATGGAGTGGGTTGACAAGGTTCGGGCTTCCCGTGTCTTGGTTCTTGACAGTTTGAAAACACATAACATGGAGTGCACTCGGACTAACCTAGTTGACAATGCGTACACGAGCGTGGTATACGTGCCTCCCGGGATGACAGGATTGGCACATCCGATGGACATCGACATCATGAAACCGTTTAAGGATAGACTGAGGGGTCTCTAAACAAAGTTTGTTATCGAAAACGGCACGTTCCATGATGCATCGCCGAAGCGGCGTCATGTTGCCGCGTCGGTGATGCAAGCGTGGGATGAGGTCGACGAAAAGAGTATTCGCAACGGCTTTCTGAAAGTCGGCCTCGTGGTGACGGGCCCACGCGATGCAAGAGGTGTTTTGGCAGCATCTCAGCCTGCTAGTGAAGTAATCGATCAATTTTAAGAACATAATTATCTATGCAGGTCTGATGTTAGTTATAAAAAGGGGGGGTCGCCTAAGGAGTTTTGTCGTCGTAAAAAAAGGCAGCCCACCGGACTTGTTATCAAGTTGAGCCTCGATTACGTTATGCCACATGACTGCCGTGATTTACGTTATTTATCGCATACATATAACTGCCATACATTTAGCAGCACAAACATTAGTAAAATATAGCAATTATTTTGAAGCAATCGAAATAGTACCTATGTAGCTGAATAGCCGTGTGAGTACGCTGGGCGAGCGTCTAAATTTCTGCATCAATGTCGTAGTTGCGCGGGGATAGCTGAGCCGGGCAAGTAGGATGCACACCACGTCAATATTACGAGCCTTGTCGCGCTCACATGTACTTCTCCGGTCCGGTAAAGAATTAAAAGTTAGTTTTTAAGAAAACTCGCGAATTGGATTGGTGGAACTCAGATCAAAATACGGTTTGTAGGGAAAAATATCATACTTGATTGGCTATTTTTGAAGTATAGAGACACGAGTTCGATGAGCTGAAACTACAGCTGGAATTAGCTAATTCTCCTCTTTTTAAATAATTTTAATTTTTGCCAGTTATATTTCCTGATAGCACGGCGACAATAAACGTTTTTTTCTTGATGAGATGAGTTTTCGAACGACAAAGGCATGCACTTAAGGCGCGAAAAGACGATCGAAAAAAATATCCACTGAGCCTCAAGACAACAAGCTTTAGAACAAAGTAGCATTCACCACGTAAACCTTAGTTTTAAAAAAGATGTCGCCGATTTAGTGAACTGTTAATTATTTAACGGACCGGAGAAGTAATCACGAACTCGGGAAGTTTAAACAAGCGAGTCAGCTCCAATACGCCACGGACATCAAGCGGAACTCCTTCTCAGCGTTTGCGTCAGAAATGACACAAGGTTGAAACGGCTGTCACGGGTCGTAGAGGATCAGGGTTACGTACAGCTCCTTGCCATTCAGGTCCAACAGGAGGGGAGCATGTCCTACTTCGCTAAATTTATCGAATGGCTCGTGTCGAATCGCGTTTTGAAGCCATCAGCTCTGAAGGGGTATAGTGTGGCAGAAACACAGTCGCAAAATCAATGCATTAGAAAGGTTTCGAACCCCGCAATACCCTCATTTTTCCTTCACACAGCGAAATGTACGGGCGAGGGTAGTGACAACGCGGCTGACTTTTCGAGAACAAATCCCAGGATATCGAATAAATACACCGCGAACTACTGGCTAGAAGGTCAGTTATCAAAGACCAAATCCCAGGAAAACCCTCGATACCGAATAAATACACCGCGAACTACTGGCTAGAAGGTCAGTTATCAAAGACCCGCAGCAACTGCCCCACTCAACGAGAACTCCGCCAGACTGGAGAAGAAGGTGTGGACAGCGCAGCATGCAGTTAACTCAGGAGGAGATGCTTGAACTCCTGCTGATTCTGTTCGCGTTCGGTGAAGAGGAGACTTGGGCGGCGGTGCAGCAAGTGGGGCTACTGGACAGCCCAGAGCGCCCGCTCATCCCGGACATGCGTTTCAAGCTAAGTTTGCACGGTGATGCCAACTCGACGAAGGACTTCAGGTTTGATGTCAATGGAGTCAAGCTTCTCGGAAGCCTCTTTGTGCTTCCTGACGTT
>JAIKVB010000330.1:0-29001 GCA_024679045.1 Phytophthora brassicae | reverse complement strand
AGGTAGTTAACTAGCGGTTTAGTGTAAGTCTGGATAATATATTGGCCAGATTTGCCTTACCCTAGTGATCTACTCTCAAGCGCAGATCCCGGATCCGACGGTATTACTACTTAGCCCGAAGATCCTTCTGTCTCTCAACTCTCAAGATCCCGCTATAGGAAGCGGCAAGTACGCGAAAGGAAGGGTAAAAACACCCCAAAAGGCACCCCACGGTCTCGGATCAAGTCCGACCGCCAGATTCACCGAGTTCGAATATTCACTCGGGATCTGGATTCTCAACCGGCAGTAGAGCGAAGAGTTCCGCGCTACTCCACCCCATCCCCACGTCCCGCCAGGACGTTCAAGAACACATCCCTGCACCTCTTCGGAGTCCCGAGAGAGCAGACCCAGCCCACCAACGTCAAGGTGAGAAGCTTCAGCAGATCACGGATCAGATCGGAGTACCCCCTCCGTTAGTCGGTGTCTGGGCGCAGTTGGGAAGCGGATCCTGTCTTAATCACATTTTGACGGATCGCGCTACACCACACCTGCACAAACTCGTAATGGTGATGAAGTTCTCATCTGTACCGTATTTCCATACGTACATCCAGAGCGCGTTTTCGGGAACAGGTAGGCACGGTACAGTCAGGTAATGCCGTATTCGGACAATCTGAGTGTGTTCGGTACGCATGAGTTCGTCCGCGAGACGCTTACGTAGCTTCAACAGCGTGCGTTCTGCTCGAGCTCGAGCCCTGGGCTGTTGCAGTATTAGTAAGAATGATCTAGGATCCCGCATACTCGCCTTCGTCCTCGTTCGCCGGCGCAGTTCTTCAGATCCTAAGTGAGGTTGCGAGCTGATGGGGAGGGATTTCCAAGCACCCTTTGACCTCAAAGATCGTTCAATTTTTTTGTCCTGACACTAACCTCAAAACGAATTTTGTTTTCGTTGTGAAACTCGTTTTGGTTCTGCAGCTTAAACGCTCTAGTTTTTTTTATTACAGATATTGCCTCATTACAAAATCAATACAAACATTATAAATTTAAGACACGTTCTACGGGGCATAGTTTTTTATTACAGGATTTCGGTCGTCGTTGTTTGGCACCTGTTTACGCACACGGATAAAAAACTGATAAAATGGGGTATAAAACCCAACCTGATTAAATTCGTTTGGGTAGGTTATGGAAGGCACCCATTATTGCTTAAACAACGATTTTATCAGATTTGAGCATAGACAGGGGTGGATAATATGTGACATCTTAACTTTTTATGTGGACCAAGAGTGAATGTAATTGCTCCTTTTATGTAGGTGGAGGTAGCCCAATGAGCTCAGAATCGCCTGCGGTTCAAGATCCGTGTGCGGAGCACGCGGGCTTAAACCCAGGACCAACCGTGGTGCATCTCGCTCGGCCCTATAGGGTTAATCCCTACAGGGAAGAGTTAAGTGGGTGAGGCAGGGCGAGGCAGGGCGATATATTATCTGTCGACACCTCCAGCTTTCGAGATTTGAAGGCCATGACACCCGTCCTAAACCGCTCTTTAATTTGTAATAATAGTCTCTGTCATATCGGCAAATGGAACTACGATTTTAGATTAAAAGGGAATTCAGCTGATTGGTTCTGTTTCCTCCAGCTTTTCGCCATTGATATAGTACTTCTCGTAGTGTCCAAATCCCACCTGGACCCACTTCACCCTGCACGATGTCTCTGTCTTGTGAGATAAGCAATCCTTAGACTTCTGCTCTGTTTCACACTTGACGTCGCCCATACAATCCGTAACAGTCTTCTGCTTTTTTGGCTCAACTTCCACGACGCGAGTTGGCTGGTTAACCAAACCCGTCACAGTGGCTTCACAAAGTCTCGCACTTAGGTCAGCTTCAGCATCCTTCGTTCGTTTGCTTACTGTGATAGGCTTCTCTTCATTAATGACGCTCTCTTCTTGCTCCACGTCATCCAATTCATCCTCCTCTGGGATCGTAGAGCAGTCAGTCGAGACCGTCAGAGCTTCGGATATAATGTCGTCGCTCACTGCTCGGTGCTTACCCGACAAGAATGGGTTGCACTTGTTTAGCAATCTGTCGGTGCTTGCCTTGGGGACGTCCTTAATATAGTGGTCATCTAGGACGAATGTAGGTGCCGACTCCCAGTTGGCAAGTGCCACGACTTGAGACTGCGGTCCTGGCGGCACGTAAAGCGCAGCTGAGATCAGTTTGCACTTGTCATCAAAGGCAATGTGTGTGTCCTTCTTCGACACTTTCTTAACCGGACGTCGAGAGTTCACAGCCATCGCGACGTCTCCGTCCACTCCTTGGCACAAAAGAGGATTGGCAAAAACTTGCCAGATCTTGAGAGCAGCACGAGTCAACCCTGCGAGTGTCATCAATGTTCCGTCGACCTTCATGGCGTCACCTTCAGTTGTTTAGCATCGGTTGTTGTTTATGATGATTTTTGAATAATGAACGGCCTCCAATCAAAGCGAGTTAATGAAAGCTAGTCGTGTATGTAGAACCCTTCAGTGCGACAAGCATTGGAACGACTTGCCTCGGATGTATCGGTCCGGTGGCCATGCATTTTGGTGTCAGCTGAGTGGATCGGTATTTTATTTTTCACCAGCAATTATAGTCCAGGAATGCGACACGACCAGATCAACAAATCCCAGAATATTGGCTGACTCAAAAAGGTAAAAATTAAAAAGAAGCACATGGTAGTCAAATTTTGGTGGACCTCTTCTACGTATGTACCGGGATAGTTGCCACTTTGGTCACGTTGGATAAATAGGAAAATGCACCATCCATCTGCACGTCACAATAAGTTGTGTCTCACTCAGTCAGAAACTGCTCGAGCAGCTCTGGCAGCGTGTGGCGCAGACGGCAGTGGCGGTCTCGCTGTGCCCGCGACTGTGCAAAAGCCGCGAGGTCAGCGAGGAAGCGTGCGAGGATCTTCTTGCGCTGTTTGGTAGTCGTCACAACGCGCAAGAACCAGAGCGGCTGAGCTGCGTGGAATCTGGCGTACGTCTGGAACTGGCGGCAGAATTGGCACAAGAAGTGCGCATTCATGCACGAGACTTCCAGTGCTTCGTGCCGGAGCCGCGCAAAATCTTCGAATCGACGACGCACGCAGAAGTCTGGCACTCGAACGTCTTCGTTCGACGCAGAAGCGTTTGAAGTAGGTGTCGTAGTAGTGCAAAGAGAAACAGGCGTCTGGACGCCGCTATTCCGCACCGTTGGGATGTTGGATGTAGACTGGAAGAGTGTGAGGGTCTGGATGTCGTATAGTGTAGCTCCGTCACGGACGCTCTTGTGAGTCTCAGGGATTCGCATCTGCTTGATAGTCGAGACAAAGTCCATGGAGGTCTGTGAGTGGTCGCGTGGCGCTATTGAAGCAGGCACGAGACTGGCAGCGTTGAGCACTGGGAGGGAAGTGCTGGTCGCCATGGTACGAGAAGCGCTTAGTAGTTCCTTATGACGCTTTCGGTCTGGGTGGACGTTCGAGACTGTCATATATGTTGTTAGTTTTGGAAGAAAATGCGAAGTGACGTCTTAAAAGCTTTGGCGCAAGTTCTGACGCGAAAGATGCTGCAAGTGACCAGTGGGTACCCTACACACTGTTACGCACATGGCGTCGAGAGTTTATATGTGGGGATGTCTTGCTCTGTTCATCATTTCATGTACAGTTAGGTATGGTAAGCTGCAGGCTGTGATTTCATGTTGGTGTTGTGAATTGTGCTGAAGGAAGGGTCCAACATGAATCGCAGAGCGATAGTCGACCAAAACGCGTGAGTTCTCCTTCCAGTTGACTCGTGCTTACCGTTGATGACGCTAATAATCCTGATGACGGCCTAGATCGCGGCAGAAGTCTTCAGGAGCAATCACCACTATGACGCTAATAATCCTGATGACGGCCTAGATCGCGGCAGAAGTCTTCAGGAGCAATCACCACGTGTGAACCTTAAGAGCGATCTGCGGCACGGCGACGATTATGCCATTGAAGCTGTATCACTCGACGTATTAATACCAGTACATGCACCCAGCAAATGATTCAGTGTACATGTACTGAATGTAGGTTATGAAGGCGTATAGGTTGCACTTCACGTGACGTTGAGAAAGATTACATGTACTGAATGTAGGTTATGAAGGCGTATAGGTTGCACTTCACGTGACGTTGAGAAAGAAAGCAGAGCTTCTTGCTTTTCGACGAGGTTCCAAGTTAAATTAAGGATAAGATACTTGGTTTATTAAATTAGTAGATGGCGTCGCGCAACAGGAACGCGGTGAGCACTTGAGGCACAAGTTGCTGTGCCTCGCACTTGCGCTTGCTTGTCTGCGGCTTCTGAACTCGCCGCTGGCCCATTGCTACAAAGTTATTGATGAAGTATTGCAGCAATTCAACTCAATCTTAGCAAGGACTTATATCATGTCTTCTGGTTGCCTACCGGTAGTCAACGCGATCGCGCTCTCCAACACTAAGTTGCACCCGAAGCTGCTAGCCCCCGTGTCGCCCATCCCACTCACCAGTTCCACAACCATGCAAAAGACACCTCACACTGAAAGCATTTAGCCGCATTTGGGACTCAAACTGGAGAAGCTGGTAAAGCCTCTTTACCAGTCGGATTCCTATGGAGTGTTGATCGCGTGGAGATCAACGGGGCGCGAACAGATAAAGACAACGAATTGGTATTCGTACTGGACGTTTTCCTGCCCCTCCCCACCTCGAGTTTACCCGTCAGCAAACGCAGCTCAAACGAAGAGCGAGTGGCTTGTCCGGCTTTCAAAGTGGAGCGTCAATTCAAGAGCTGCGCAGGATTGTTTCACTTGTGCCTCAAGCGCTCACCTCATTCCTATTACGCGTAGCCATCTACTAATATAATGAATTCAAGTATCATACTCAACCTGGAACTTCGTCCAAAAGCAACAAACATTCGCTTGTTCTAGATCAATAGATTCACATAAATTACACTTGTTCAACAAAGCTCCTTAGTCCTGCATCTTGACATATCGGCCGTAGCCTACGCAAATCCACCTACTAGACTTCTCTAAGTTAGCTGCTCGACACTTTGACACCTTATAGATGGCTGCAACTTCCTCTTCCTGAACGTTTTCGGACTCGTCGCTATCTGTGATACTACAGGCGTCGGAGAAGTCTGTGGCTGCTTCTGAGTTGTCATCGTCATCTTTCATCATGAAAGATTCGCTTTTGTGCGTATTAGACAAACGAAACCCCGTGACGGCTTCCAAATCTGCAAGCGAGACAATACCCGACGCGACTACTGAGAGAGCGGCCTCGTGCATGATAGAAGTCTCAACGAGATCCTGTGAGTCTTCAGGATTGCAGAATTTAATTTCACTCCCGTACAAGATTTCGACTTGTCCTTGAGATTGTCTACGTAGAATGCGCACGCGTTTTACTGCAAGTTTCCACAGTGTGGCGACAAGTCGAGCCGTCCACAGAGTCGTGATCGACTTGGTGCTCGAGAGCGACGAAATCTTGGACTGTCGAGTGGTTTGCATTCTTGAAGAGACGCGAGTGCTTGGTGGTGTTTTCAAGAGTGAGAGCCTCTAGATCGCTCACAGAAGGCATGACTGGTGAAGGTTGCTAGTCACGTGCACACTCGAAGGGTGCTGGAGATGATTTGGCCGAGATCTCGACAGTTATTTCGATGTTTGAGGCCAGCGCAGTCCAGACAAATGAGTGGAATTGTCAACCATATATCAGTTATTTCGATGTTTGAGGCCAGCGCAGTCCAGACAAATGAGTGGAATTGTCAACCATATATTGGCCTTTCCACCGGTCAATAGACGACCTTTCACTTGCTAAATGAGCCCGCAGTGGGATCGAATCACACACGCTTTATCATTTCTAAGGTGGGATCGAATCATATCATTTTCACAAAAGTAACTTCAACTTCAGTGATAATCAAGTTAAGTTAATTGTTTTCTTAAAAATTCAATTTATTTATTGTTCATTGATTTATCATTATTCATTTTGATAAAATATCTTTAGCTGTAAAGTGAGTCCAGCAATGCTTGGTACTTGCGGTCCACTGCGCGGCGGCACACGTCGCCAGTATCCGGATTCAGTTCTCCAGACTCGACAGAGAAGTCGGCTGCCATGAGGATCCATTTACGAACACGGAAGCCAGAGATGGAACACACGAGAGGCAGATCCTCTAACACTGTGTCGAAATGCACAGCCCAATACTGACATCGTATCGCCTCACTCACTGTAGTAGCAGGACTACCAATAGAGTGACCAACTCTCAACGCATCCTCATCGAGCAGGACACCACCGCTGTGTTTGTTACCTGCTGCCACACGCGAAGAAACGCCGTTCCTCATCGAGCAGGACACCACCGCTGTGTTTGTTACCTGCTGCCACACGCGAAGAAACGCCGCTGGTTCTTAGGAAGAACAGGGCGCTTAAAAACGTCCGACCGTCACCAACGAGCACTGCGCGGTCGAGCTCCGGCATCAGTTCCATCATTGCGAACTCGTAAGGACGAATAGGGACCCAGTCTCCCGTCGAGAGAACAAGGTAGTCTCGAGGGTCGCTAATCTTAAGGAATCCGGTGGGAGTGAGGAATCCTCGCTGCCATAAACGTAGCCATCCGTCAGAGTCGCATGTTGACGTGTACTGATCACTATCATAGTCATGTTCTGGGCTTGGGATGCAGGGAGCGTAGCGGTAACCCATGAACACATTGCGTCCACGCATCACTGTCTCCTGGGAGCGCTCATCACAACGAATGGTTGTACCAGGTAGAGCGCGACCCGAACTGCCGAACTCCCACGCGTGTGGGAAATTAAGTGCAGCAAAGCCCGAGGTTTCCGCTGTACCAAAAAGCTGATAGATGGGGGTGTCCACAGTCTTGAAAAGCCGCTCCAGCTCGAAATCCAGTGGTGCCAACACGGAGTAGCAGGCGGTGCAGCTCTCAAGCCCAATCTTCTTCTTAATATTATTGAGAACAAGAGTCTTGGCAAGCATGTAGCCCAAACTGCGGTGTTTTGCTCCTTTCCCTTTCGCAAAAAGCAGTTTTTGCGAGTTGTTAGTGGCTCGAGTCTTTGCCCATCGGTAGACAGCAGCGTTCACCTCTCCTTTTGCACGATAAACCTGTTGGCTAAAGCGCGCCCAAGTCGCAGGCGTCGCGAAAAACACTGTTGGTTTATGCTCCGTCACTACTCGAACAAGTGGTCGACTGTATGTCGGAGCGCAAACCACCGACAGTCCCGCTACGATCGGTACATACAATTCCAGTACTTGCGACGCTACATGTTGTAGCGGTAAATAGTCCACAATCCGATCCCGACTCGTGAGCCCAAAACTACGCACCAAAGCAGCAGCTGTGAATAAAACATTGTCATGTGAAAGTTCTGCCGCTCGAATCCGTCCAAGAGGATCATAATGAAACGACAAGAGACAGCATTGACCTGGCATCACATTCGTTCCTAAAGTCTCGAGCGGTGGTGTCTTGGAGGCTTTTTCCGTATCAAAAGTATTGATTGCTAGAAGATCATGAAGTCCAATCACATTAACACTCGCACACAAATCTGCAGCTGTGTGATCCATCGTCTCCATACTTCCAAGTACAATCACAGCACGAATTGGTGGCCTCATGTCTTCCGATTGGTTGTCCATGTCTTTTAATGCTTGTAAAAAAGTATTTTCCAATTTATCCACCACGATTATTGTCGCTTTTGCTGTGGGAAAAATATCTTCTCGCAATTCACGCGCACTCCAAGAGCTACGGACATGAGCCACCACTCCTCCTAGTGAAACAACCGCCAGATTTAAAGCTATAAGGAGAGGACTCGTTTGTGCACAGATGACGACTCCTTCTCCATCACGAAATCCCAATTGAAGCAGCGTTGTAGCCACACATCGCACACGAACAGCATGTTGCGCCCAGGAGAAAGACACGTCTGTAATAGGCACATGACGCTTCCGATCAAAGATTTCTTCCCGTCCAGAGACCGCCTTCTCACCCCCAAGCTTAGTCATGACGCTTCCGATCAAAGATTTCTTCCCGTCCAGAGACCGCCTTCTCACCCCCAAGCTTAGTGACCGTCTGGAGAAACGCTCCCCATACAGTGGAGGGCGAGCAAGTTACTAAAGCTGCGACGGTGTTGGCGTCCTCAACGTCGTGTGAGACGCTAAGTGCGCGACTCCAGCCGCTAAGCTGCGACGGTGTTGGCGTCCTCAACGTCGTGTGAGACGCTAAGTGCGCGACTCCAGCCGCGTCCACGACTGACGCCGCTGCTGCGTTCGTCGCTGCTTTGGACGCTTCCACGTGAATACATGTAGCCATATTTCGACATTTCTCCTCTATGACGTCCGTCTCCCGCCTCGATCTTCATTTCACCCATTGGCAGCTGCTTCTGATCCTCTTGTGATTGCTCTTGACGCTTGCGACGTAGAGAAAAACGTTGGCGTCTGCGATCGCCTATACGAGGCGTCCAGGAATCTGCCGAGTTTAACGACGGCCTCGGAGTGCGCACGACGGTCGTACGGAAAGAAATCATGTCGGAAGTCATGCGCCGCGTGTCGCTTACGTTACTCACTGACGCGCGGGTGGGGCCGGAGGATTTTCTGGCGCGGGGAGGCCGCATGGGCTCCGACCGGCGCTCACAAACTGCCGACATGTGAACCCGAGAAGGCAATAAATAAACTATAAATAAACTAATTCTCCTCTCGCATCTGGAAGAAAAAAGCTCGTGGATTTTAACGACTGTGGCTCTGCCACCACAGTACTACATGTACCTCCACCTGTGAGATATGATAGGCTGGTAGATAAAGTAACTCCTGCGACATTAATATGCTACGTTTCTAATGTTGATGTTCGGTGACAGATGATTGACCTGCGAGAAATGATGGAAGTATCAAACATTCCATTTTGGGCGTGCAGCCATGTCCCAGCCAGCTGGTCGTAAAAAGAGCCCAGCTGATAATTTGAAAATGGGGATCTTGGCGAGAGTATTGTCAAAGGAAATGAACCCACGATACAGACGAGGACTCCAACCACGACACTACAGTACATTGGCACACAGCAACGAACAACGAGATCAGCAGCATAAGACCAACCTGTATATTGATTTCAAGTCAGGACTCGAAGTTTCCTTCAGCTCTGACGGATATGAATACCAGTTTCCAGCCTCCTATTGCTATGGTGTCGAGGTGGTGGCGTTGGGTCCGCGTGTTCCAGTCCCAAATTACCCAATCCACCAAAATCTTCCCCACAAAGCAGCTCTGACGGATATGAATACCAGTTTCCAGCCTCCTATTGCTATGGTGTCGAGGTGGTGGCGTCGGGTCCGCGTGTTCCAGTCCCAAATTACCCAATCCACCAAAATCTTCCCCACAAAGTTCCTGTAGTCGTGCCATCGGAAACAACTCTAACGCCTCTGGATCCATCTCATCATATACAGCATGCAACGTCGACGCTTTAAGGTCCTTCACCAGTGCAAACTGCCACTGCCCAAACACTTCAGACGAAATGCCCATACTACACAACAATTCCCCCATTTAAATTAGTCAAACCGTCAGAATCAGTAACATAAGCCTCTTCTCTTACCGTTGACGTATACGCTCCTTGACTTCCCCAACAGTATCGCGCTCGTTAAAACGTACAACGCACGGTACACCATGTGGATGTATCCATTTCTGTGAACTGTTCTGGAAATTGAAGTGGACCACACCCTTGTAAATCCACGGAATCTCTTCATCCGAATCTGTACCCATTTTCGTCACGGTACACCATGTGGATGTATCCATTTCTGTGAACTGTTCTGGAAATTGAAGTGGACCACACCTTTGTAAATCCACGGAATCTCTTCATCCGAATCTGTACCCATTTTCGTTTTACTCCACTCATAAGACGGAATCTGCTCCACCAATAATTCAGGTGTCTTCGAATCCGAGCCAATGCCATTTCCCCAGTATCGTGACAAAGCTTCGTCTTCTTCCACGATTCGTTTAATCATTGTACCATGTTGTACCACCTCACAAGCACGTAATGGCGTATCCTCCGGCAACATAAAACCCTCCCGAAGAAGTTGCAGCAAGTCTCGTACTTTGTGTGTAGGTAACACTAACACTTCAATACGACGTTGAGGCGCAATTGGAGACGGAGAAGCAGCTTGTTCAGTAGCAAAACAAGCATCATAAATGCTTAAATGGACCACTAATTCCTTCTTGGCTTCAATCTCCGTGATTGGGTGATCCAATAGCTCGTAATACAATATATTGGTACGTTCCATATACTCAGTAAGTAATTCCTCCAATGTTGTTTGGTCATCTCCAGTATAGCGTGAATGTCGTAATGGTGCTTTTAAAGGCAAATTGTTAAGAGGCGAATGCTGATACAAACGTAGAAACAACCGTTTTGGACCGACAAGTCCTACGTATTCAGCCACAGCATCAATCACTTCATCATATACATTACTGAAGAGAAGCGGAAGCGTAAAAGACTCTTCTTCTCCATGGCCATAGCGATGAAACGTGACTTCCACACGATCCAAGAGATACTGAAAGTACGATGGCACATCTGGATACTTCTCTGGTTGGTAAAGCTTCCCTATTAACGCTCCAACTGACTCGTGAGTAGGAAACTCTCGACTGTGATTGGTAGATAAAGCGCTAGAAATTGCTCGTGAATTTTCATCATCACTACCTTCAGGAGAGATGCGAGTTTTCACTTCTTCCCCATTAGGACCAATATACGTCGTTTCAATAGCATCCGGATCGTCTTCAACGCCAATCTCCGGTTCAATAACAATTGGAGTTGCCACTTCCTCGTCTTCAATATATTGGAAGCAAATGATGTCGCCATTTTGAATTTCAGACGTTGTAAGTGTCGCCTCCATCGTAATCTCCGATACTGACGTAGGCTGAACTTCTTCATATAACATGAGCTCCTTGGAGAACGGAATCGAGAGCGCTTCATGCAAACATTTGGCTAACTCTGCACCAGTAATTCGAGCATCAACAATCAAATTCCCCACATACTCCAGTCGTTCCCCAAGCTTCCTCTTGAGGTCATAAAACTTAACAAACAGCAAAATCTCATGACGTCCAAGAGGGGGAGCGTGATCACTTTCAGTCGCAGCAAAAGCGGCAGCAGCGTCCTCGTCTTCGTCCATTTCTTGGCTTGGCTTTATATCCTCAGCATTCATATCATTCTGTAACTCAGGAGGAGTAAATTCGTCCCAGAAATGACGGTGAATTATTGGTCTTGGTGCTTTCTCTGTCTCGTGGGAGTGAATCGATGGGGAAGATGGCGATATCGGAGAAACTGTAGACTGTGGCGAAGTTTCTGACAAGATCTGAAGGAAAAGCCTCACAGGTGTCTTCGGTAACGCATCATCTTCGATCAGTGAGTCGACTCGATACTCATACAAATCAGGACTTATGGGCTGGTCGGGACGCGTTGTACGATTCTCACGCGTGATAACTTTCCACAAGCGCTGACGGTTCATTGGTACACCAGTTTCTCTATACACGCGACGATGAAGCTCTTGAATCGAAGCTGCACGTTTGATACGCACACGCAACGTGTTTGCGTTGTTAAACAGCGCAAAATCGGACGTTTTAGTCACTCGTTTTAGTTTCGCGACGTTCTTGTCAGACGCAATGCGCACAGTCATGTACAAATGCTCTGTTTGTTGCGCTTTTTTACGTCGGGCGGCAGCTTTTTCTTCTTCATGGAAACGCGTCACGAGATCTACCGGAATGGGCAACGGATCGCTTTGCCAGCTAGGAACAGGAGGATCCGCATTGCTATTAATCTCACTCTCTGTCATCACCACATCTTCTGAAGCTGATGGTGTGAGTTCTACATCAACATTTGCTCCAATAACCTCGTCATGAATTGCACTGATATCGTTCTCACCAGCGCGCACGTACACCAGCATATAAGCGCTTGAAAAGCTCTTGCCAAGTGGAAGTATCAAGCTATTTGACGCAGAAGAGCCTAAAGGAAGACTGTCATTGTCATTGTTCTGACTGTAATCATACACATCATCTCCTGCATTCTCATCTGGTCCATTTGTATCCACAGACCTAAATTCAAGGCCATCCATCCCATTCGTATCCGTATTATTCCCACCATTATGATCTGGTGAACAAAAGAGTGAGGATGAGTATAATGGGGATGGAGGCTCTGTACCACCATCTTGTGGAGTGGCAGGAGTTCCTGCTGAGCCAAAATTCCCTTCAATCGCTACTTGTTCGTCTACGCGCGTGATGTGATCATCATCAAAGCGAAACCAGTCTGTGCTTGTAGCAATGTGCTTCCCAGGCCGAATAAATACGTAGTAGTGACCGCCATGTACATCTCCGCTATGCACCAGTACACTATGCAGATGATAAATATACCGTGAAGATTCGTCTTTATCCGTACAATCGTCTTTATCCTTGGAAATGAACTCGTCTAACACGAGAGTCTTTGGGAACTCAAAGCGGTCATGAATTTTAACCATTCCATCCCGCATTGGGTCGTATTCAAAGCGTTTAAGTTGAATATTCAACACAGGCGGGAAGGTACGAAACTCAATCCCTTTCTTCGCATCTTGCTTGCCATGTCCTTCTGCTTCGTACTGGTTATCTCCATCCAACATCTCCACTTCCACATATTTACGAAACGACTGCATTAAATCTCGACAGCCTTTCACATCTAACTGCAAATCGTAAAAGCTTTCGTCTCGAAAAGATTGAAACTCCACATTCACACACTGAACAAACGAGCGAACTTTGCCTTCAAAGAGCTTCGGGATAGCCAAATCCACTCTTGTATGCTTCATCTTCTCTTCTAATCGGTCGCACAAGATACGGTACAGTTCCTGAACATCATGCTGCATAAAGGAGTCGATTTGACTCCAACCAAAAGAGCGCGTGAGCTCCTTAGTTGACACAGCTTTCTTCTGTCGTTGCAGTCGGTAAAATACACGTTGTAATGCTAACGACACAGAGTCATTCGTATCTTCTTGAGCTGTTGGTGTTTCATACACCACTTGACGAAAAGCTCGTAAATGAAACAGTGTCTGGAGTAGTGAGTTTAGATAGCAAGTAGCTCCTTGATTCTTCAGTCCAACCATCCCTGTCTCCTCCTTATCATCGTACAGTAACTGATTCGTCTCCATACTTGATTCATTCTCCTTTAACTCTTCTAAATTGCCTGTAATATCCTCTTCTTCTACACCAACTGCAGGTTCCTCTATGAAGCTTAAACGCACTTCCACTTGGACTTTTCCATGCTCAGTTAGTAGCTTATTACTTGGGTTCAACAGCTCACTACGTAACACCAATTGACTCATGCCGAATTGCGGGTTTTCGTACGAAAACGTATGCACACTTGTAGTTTTCACAAGTGACGCTTCTCCTCCTTGATGGAGCAGTGAAATACCGATTTCTACCAGTCGAGAGTCACCTGCAAGGAGCTCTACAAACAAACCGATGAAATCTGGATCTGTAGGACTGCGTGGCTGCCACAGGACGCGCCATTGACCGCCAAGCGCGTCGGTTTTCGTCGGAGTCGCGACTTGCGCGTCTGTAAAGTCCAAGACGGGGAAACAGTCGTGGAAAAGAAGCTCCGATACGGTGGAAGTGGATACGTCAATGGGTTCGGTGGGCTCCACTGGCTGCGTGTGCAGCTTCTTACGGCGTGGCGGCGAGTTGCCCACGGGACTCCGACGCTTCTCCACCATGCTTGGCTATTGGAAGGGTGGGGACTTGGTAACGAGCGGTACGGTGTACCCTTGATTAACTGGATGGCCCCTAATTGAGAGTGACCAAGTGTGGACTGGTACACTGTTCCACGCTTCCGAAAATTTAGATTTTAAAACTTTTGACTACTATTTCTGACTACCGATTTTTATGCGATTCACTCTAACGTTATCATGGATACTATCGCATCAATCTATTCAATAACCGAAGAATTTCGGAAGTCCTGCTCGAACATTAGATATCAGCGTGCTGACTAAATATCTTGGCAAGATCTGGTCAAGAATCTCGGCACGGCAAGTCGCTCCCACATCCCTAAGCGTGTCCTGCGTCAGGCAAACAACCTTTGTATTAATAGTAATGAGTAGAGAGCAGAAACGCAGAACTCTTGCACTCGCAGCGTCACAAAATACCATACAACTTATAACAAAATTAAGAATTAAAAAGTGTATACAGGTATCCCCACACATCAACACTGCGAGTGTTGCACTTTTGGTTGAGTCACGACCCGATTTATGTCCAGTTCGCCCAATCGCGACCAAGTCCAGCTCGCATAAATTCCTTTGAAGCGCAACACCAGGAGAAATAGCTTCGGCGCGGCGCGTGTGCCTATGTAAAGCGTTTACTGAGCTCCATGCTGCTACCATCTGAAAGACAAGACGCTAAAGTATCTGCTAATTGAAATTTTGAGGCTGTAGTCGCACTGGAAGCCGCAGTAGACGTCGCCAAACCCAGCACTTGAGCAATCCAAAATACCTCTATATTCTTATACAGATGAGCACTAAAGTACTGTCCCACGTATTGGCTACTAATAGCCAACCATGAAAGCTCTGGAAGCAGCGACTCCTCAATGGGAGAGAGGAGTACAGTATACTGTTAGCAGAATGATACATTTGAAGCAGTCAAGATCGCCAGCATACTCGAGCACTTGCCGGGTTTTTTCAGCATCTGACCGAGGCAGACGCTATTTTCATACCCATCTCAAAGATTCATCGTGTTTTTCCCACTTTTCTTATTTTCAAACCCAGTTTTGACACCACTAGTCTGATAATCAAACTTGAATTTGTACTGTGCGACAAAACGTGCACCTCCACGTGGCCCAGTCCGTCTCTTCTCTTTTCCCATAACACGGTGTGAAATCTGTATATAAAACGGTGTTCTAGGGGTTCTGCGCCGTCTTGGCCCAGTATTTTTGCACTCTCGCTTTTACCGTCGTTCCGAAGAAGCCGCTTGACGTCCCAAAGTCCCAGGCAAATTCAGCTAATTGCAATGGATTGGGATCCCAATGCAAGCGACACAGATGGCTACATTTGTCCACCATGTCCAGTCTTCTACCCTACAGCCGAGGAGTTCCAGCACCCGCTGAAATATATTTCCAGGTGCGGTAATTTATCCATCCACCACCTTTTGGCCTTTCCAGGCTTAAAATCTCGAGCTAAAAGCTCTGCAACTTGCTGAATAAGGAGCTTTTACGCTAACACAGTAGTGTTCCACCCACACTAACGTTGTCATTTGCACCTTTTTGCAGTATTCGCCACATTGGAATGCAGGCTGGTATCTGCAAAATTGTACCACCAAAAGGCTGGCGACCTCCATTCGCTATTAACGAAAAGACTTTTCGTTTTCGTACTCGTGTGCAGCAACTTAATTGCATTGAAGGTCATTCACGTGCTGAAGGGCAATTCGTCGAAGCTTTGCGGCTCTTCCTGTACCAACGTGGCCAACCTATGAAAGAATTACCACGTGCTGATGGTCAATTAGTTAATTTGCACTTATTGTATAAGACGGTGGTCTTATTTGGTGGGTTTGAGAAAGTTTGTACGACTAATCGATGGGACCAAATTGTACGACGAGTTGGTCGTACAAAATCTGCTTCGGACCCATCTGCAGCACTTTGTGCAACATACCAGCAACATTATAAAGCAACTTTACTTGCTTATGAGAAGAAAGAGAAGAAGAAAGAAGCTACACCTTCTGGAATGAATTCTTCAGGAGATACAAAGGCAACTCCATCGTCTAAACCTCGGACGTTAAGTGGAAGAAAACGATCAATTTCTACTCATTATCAAGAGAATGAAACAGAAGAAGGAGTTCGAGTGAAGCGGACATTGTTTTCGGAAGGTAGCAGTGAAGAGAATGAGCGTACAATCTCTTTAAACCCTAAAAAGCAGCGAAAAGAGCACCAAAAGAAGGTTCGGCCACGTGATTTTGAGCCAGAATCGCTCAAACCTTCCGACACCCGTAACGAACGTCTTGGGGCACCGGAAATTCTAGCTGGACAGAAGTTTTACCGGTTTTTTCCGGACTCTGGTGCTATTTTAGCAGAAGTGAAGCGTGTATTTGGTGGGAAGAAGCCTCACGTTGCTGTACGATACATCGATGATGGCTCAAACGATGACGTTGAGTTGTCAACAATGGAGATTCTCATCGCTAATGGATGGGACGCAAAAGCAGCAGAATTGGCGTTTAATAGCGAGATTTGTCAGGTTTGTCTTCGTGGAGATTGTTGGGATCGAATGTTACTGTGTGATGGTTGTAATAGTGGTCAACATCTCTTTTGTCTCGAGAAACCATTGGCTCAAGTCCCGACAGGTGATTGGTACTGTAAAGAATGTGTGGATGACGCTATGGACTCTGAAAAAGGCAAAACAAACCCAAAATTTGGCTTTGATATGGGTGCAGAGATCAGTATGATGGACTACAAAGAACGAGCAGATGCGTGGAAACGTAAATATTTTTCTTTACCATTGGAAGTGAATCCAGATGTAGCCATTAGTGATTTGGAATTAGAACGTGAATATTGGCGATTGTTGAGTATTCCTGTGCATGAACAACGACTAGAAGTTCAATATGGAAGCGACGTTGATACAGGAGCGAATGGCAGTGGATTTCCTCGTCTCGATTTGTTTTTAAAGAATTTGCGCAGTGTTACAAAGCGATGGAAGAATTTAAATGGCAAAGCGAAGACCGAATATGTTCGTGAATTAAGCGAATTTTTTGCGCATGGTTTGCGTACTAATTTGGCAGTATTTGCAGGAGGTGCAAATGATTCGTCGGAAGCTGCAAAATCACTTGAAGAATTACTGCAGCGATATGCAAAAGACGATTGGAACTTGAATAATATGCCTAAACTTGCTGGTTCTGTTCTGCAACATTTAGATGAAGATATTAAAGGCGTCATGGTGCCTTGGCTGTACGCTGGAATGTGTTTTTCCACCTTTTGCTGGCATGTAGAAGACCATAATTTCTACAGTACAAGTTATTTGCATTGTGGAGCTCCTAAGACTTGGTACGGGATTCCTTGTGCCAGTGCAGAGTTAATGGAACGGACAATGAAAGAATTAACGCCAGAACTCTTTGGTAGTCAACCAGACCTTCATATGCAGTTAGTGACGATGTTTTCACCGCAAAAACTACGTGAACATGGTGTACCAGTGTACCGTGCTACTCATCGCCCTAATGAGTTCATTGTGACGTTCCCATCTGCGTATCATGCTGGTTTTAACAATGGATTTAATTGTGCGGAAGCTGTGAATTTCGCTACTGTTGACTGGTTACCATGGGGTGCCAAATCTTTACGAAAGTATCGCGAATTCCGGAAACTACCCGTGTTTTGCCATGAAGCTTTAGTTTGTACATTAGCTGAGACTCTTGTAGATGGCAGTGACTTTGATTTCGAACTTACTAAAACAGCTTTACTACCAGCAGTAGAACAATTATTGCAGGATTATTGCACGTTTAAGAATTGTGTAGAGGATTCTACCAACAGCTTTACTACCAGCAGTAGAACAATTATTGCAGGATTATTGCACGTTTAAGAATTGTGTAAAGGATTCGACGAGTGAATTAAAAGTGGAGAAACGAGAAACAATGGAAGAATTTGAAAAACATCAATTTCGAACTGGAAATGGTGCAAATGAGGAACATTTCGCTTCATCTATGAGACGCAATATGGTGGCGCGAAAATGCAACAAACCACAAAGCGCAAATGCAGTGGCGCAAAAAAATTGCATCAATCCGCAAAGCGCAAATTCGGGAAGTCGCAAAATGAAGATGGAAATGTCTGACTCCTCGCAAAAAACGAGGATGGTGTTGTGGGCGGGACGGTCGGGTAAGAATGAAGGACTTCGCTGTGTGATTTGTAAACAATATTGTTATTTACAAGCGGTGGTTTGTACGAAATGTCGACCTCCGTATAGCAATACTGGCGGTTCTACTGTGGGATGTTTGGAGCACTATTCCACCATGTGCAAGTGCAAAAACTCAGCGAATTTAGTGTATTTGTATCGCTATGAAGCTGTACGACTGGAAGAATTACTTGCTGGTATTCACACTCGATTAAACAGTGCTCAAGCTTGGAATAACGAGTGTGATGACGTGGTTTTCGCTACTAAAAAGGTAGAAATGAAACCCACACTTGTCGATTTAAAGCGTTTGGTATCAAGAGGAAAGGCTTGTGGTGGTGTAGATCGTGAACGTTTAGATACGTTAGAACTGGCGATTTCTGGTGCTGAAGAGTGGAGTTCTCGTGCTACTCAAGTCTTTGCTACAGTCAAACAAAAACACAAACATGTGAATATTCAAGAGTTTGAAGCACTGTTAAAAGACAGTGAAAAGTCCATAATTGAGCCTCTGGAGCTTAAAGAAGTGCGTCACGTTGTGATGGAATGGCGAGCAGTACGAGCTGCAGCTGATGAGATGTTGAAATCGACTGAGAACGTTCTTTTATCCAAGTCAATGAGCCGAATTCAAGTCCGATTTACTGATACTTCATCATGTATTTCTTGTATGGGAGCTCCAAATGTTTTACTACTTGAAAATGTACATTTTGGTCAATTAAGTACTGCAATTGCACGAGTTGGAGACCGTTTACGTGACTACAAAGAGAGTGCAAATGGTGTACAGAATCATCTTGCAAATGCGCAAAAATATTTGCAAATTGTTTGCAAAGTGAATGTTTTAGTTGCTTCGATTGTGGAAAGATATCACGGAAGTTCAGCCATGGGAGCACCAACGCAAGTGAAAGCGGAACAAATTGTACGGGAAGCGGATGAACTGCAACTACCGGAAGCTCGTGCAATTGCAAATGTAGAGATTTTGCGCAAATTGTTGACTGCAACTCAAACTGCAGTGGTGGAAGTGCAAAAAGCACTTTATGATCGCTCAAAGAGCACCGAAGAGCTGCAAATGCTACTACGACGTGCAAAAGCGATGCCCATTCCACCGACAAATGAAAAAGAACTTAGTGAGCGATTGGAGAATTGCAGACGCTGGGAAGAACGAGCTCGTGAGATTTTGCACGTTGTCCCGGGGTCTGAATCCAAGTGCAAATCCGTTATTGAACGTCCATCACTGGAAGAAATCGAGACGTTTTGCACTCAAGCAGACGTCCATTTTGTGTCAACTTCCTCACTTTTGCGACGTCAAATTCAGTCGCGTTTGCAAGACTGTCGACGTTGGTACGAAGCTGTCCACGCGCTGTTTTTGCGGCCTTCGAATAGTCATTTGTCTCTCGGTCAATTTTTGCGCGAAGCTTTAGCGAAAGCGCAACAACCGGATTTGCACTTGCATTCACGTTTGCACTGCGTTTGTCAGCAAGTTGTGAGCGAACGAGCGCAATTCGTGACGTGTCAAGGCTGTCAACGCTACTTCCATCCGCAATGTGTGCCCGAGTTATTGCCACAGCGAAGCCAGGAAAGTTTCTTTTGTGGATCCTGTCGACCTCCACGCAAACGCACAAATTGCGCAAAAAAGTTGCAAGTTTTTTGCGTATGTCGTGGCAACGAGCAATCGCCCATGATCTGTTGTGACTTTTGTGACGAATGGTATCATGCAACATGTGTCGATCTTTCACCACGAGAATTGGACGGAATTGAAGCTTTTCGCTGTCCTCGCTGTTCTCGAAGACAAAATCTTTATTATCTCGATAAGAAGCTTTTACGGCGTGAATGTCTCGGTCGACGCCCAACACTTGCAAGAGTGGAAAGTTTCCTACATCAGATGCAAACGCAGTTAGTGGCGTGTCCTCCAGGAGCTCACGAGTTATTAGCGTATGTCCATGCAGTGAAAAGCGTCGAGAGTGATGTGGTCAAATTTGCGCAAAAATTTGCACTGCGTGAATTCTCACCAGCAGTGTACGCTACACCAAACTACATGAAGACACAAGAAAGTCACGTTTTGGCCTTAATGGAGCGCGTGACGAGTCTTGAAGTGGGTTTAGAGACGGCACAAATGCAATTAGGAGCCGTTCATTGGTGTTTACGCGCGTGTCAACTCGTTCTTGGACCGAATACTCACGCTCCAAGGTATTCGCATTTGGCAGCTTTACTCCAAGATGTGCAAAATTTAGAGCCAAATTTTGGGTTTCCTCGGGACGAATACCGACTGATGCAGTTGACAATTGCAGATCGTGTTAGTAAAGCAGCGCAATGGCTACGTGCAACAAAGACACTGGAAGTGGAAGAGTGGAATGTGGAGAAAGCGCGTCGTCTGCAACGAGAATCGGAGGAATTGGGCGCGTATTTGCAGTTACCAGCACCGGAATTGCAGGTTGTACAGAAGATTGTAGAGACATCACAGGAAGAAGAAACGTATGCCGAGAGACCAGAAAGCCCAAGTTCAATTGCGTGGAAGATGCAGCGACGCTGAGAAGTAGGTAGGATCACAATACTTTTAGTCGACTTTTGCTTCAAGTTCTAACCAAAGTGACGGTGGGAATTGTTCTAAAACTCTTTTGCGCATGTGAGTTTGAGTCTCAATGTGAATCTCCTTGAATTCTTCTTGGCCATAAGCAGCTTCAGTCAAAACTCGTGGTACAAGAACGTTTTCTTCCTTTACTTTGTCCGACACAAAACGCACTCGTTCGTCGGTCATTTCTTGATGAATTGCCATTTCGACATCAGTTTGAAGTTCGGTGAAAATCTAAAACAATACACAAAAATCATAAATTAAAACCTTAGTTTTAAAATATTGGGAAATTAATTCGCGTCGGTCATTTCTTGATGAATTGCCATTTCGACATCAGTTTGAAGTTCGGTGAAAATCTAAAAAAATACACAAAAATCATAAATTAAAACCTTTAGTTGTAAATATTGGGAAATTAATTCATACCTCCCACTTGGGGAAGTTCTTGACCACCTAAATACAAGAAATAATTAGTTTAAAACTCAGTTTTAGTATAAAAATCAAGGTTTTAACGTACTGAGAAGAAAGTGTGGGCTGGTGGGTTGCTGTACTCACGAGTTGTCGGTAAATTAAAGCTCATGGGTTTATCAGACGCGTAAAAGACGATATTTGCAGCCTCCACTTCGTCTTCGTCTTCCATTTCACGGAAACACTTGACGTACTTGAAAACACTTTGCAAAGTTCGGTAAATGGACTTTGGTGCAACAGCTCGTGGGTTTTGCATGTACCCAACAAAGTTCATGACGAGAACACCGTCAATTCTTAGCCAATTGTCACGAATATGGAGCATTTTTTCTCGTACAAAGAACGCAAACGGGTTCCAACCCGTATAAACGTCCACAATGAAGAGATCGTACGGCTTTTGGGTCTCTTGAAAATCTGTCGGTTTGCTAGATAGAAATTTGAGTCCATCCAGCACAAAAGTGCGTCCATTTGCACACTTTTGGTCCTCATTTTCCTCTTTTGGGCACTTTTCATACTGGAAATAATCTGTAGCTTGGGTCACCACTGCGTCACTAATTTCCACTACATCTAATTAATAATAAAACAGTTAATAATTAGTCTAATTTTGCAGTAATTAATTCTGTAGACGTAAACGTACCCGTCGGAATGCCCATTTCGCGTAAAAAACTCGGCACAGAGCCAATACCCAGTCCAATTTGCACTGCGCGAGTGGGTTTAGTGCGCAGATAAGCAGCGCACTGCATGATGGTAAAACCGGGGAAAGCCGTCTGTTTGCGCAAATAAGGGTCGTCGAACTCGGCTCCAATAATTGTTTGGTCGTACAGAAGATGGAGAACTCCATTGCGACGTACAACCGCCACAACGGATTCTTCTTCTTCAATTCGGCTTAGAACAGAGTAAACGTCGTCTGTTGCAGGTTTATAGTGAGAATTAGATGGTTTCTCAGTCGCAGACGAGAGCGCAAAGAGCAGCGAGAAGACGATAAACAACATGAAGAAGGGGATCACAAAATGATCTTTTGCTCTAAAAGAATCCTTCCGATACTGTGAAACATAATAAAAATGTGTGTTATGTACTAAAACGGATAAACTGTATAAAAGAATTAGAGTAATATTTCAGACAATACTGAAACAAAAAGAACCAAAAAGAAGTAGTAAAACGGATAAACTGTATAAACGCATTAGAATTCCCGTAGTTAAATGTGCGTTTCTTGCGGACGTACTCGAGAGAGGTTGAACATATCATGAAGCGCTTGTGAACTGACACTGGGGCGAGGAATATTCCCTATTTGCGTACGTGAGGCTGCAAAAGTGAGATTTCGTTGCGAGAGAAGAGGAGCTGGTAGAATCGTCATTGACTCGTCCGCTTCCATCGTTGGCTGCATAATCACCGAGACTTGTCTAGTTGAGTTGAAAATGTTGTAATTGGACTGCGAGCGCATACTGGATTGACCGAAATCATCATACATCATCACACTTGGACGCAACAACGGATGAGGCTGTTGGTATCTCGCTGAAGCAGCTTCACAAAGCAGACTTTCCCTCTCCGCCATAAACACCAGACGTACTACATGTGCAACAGCAACTTTCGTGTCTTGTAACTCGAAAAGCAGCTTCACGACGCTATTGAACCGAAATCGCGTTAAGCGGAAGCCAAACTTGGACAGAACGTAAAAGCAGCTTCACGACGCTATTGAACCGAAATCGCGTTAAGCGGAAGCCAAACTTGGACAGAACGTTCCGTAGATCATCTACTTCGATAACCCCCGAGTTACTTGTGTCTCTTGTTTGGAGTTCAGCTTCAAGGTCAGAAATGGCGAGTTCTTGTTGTGTGAGATGTTGAAGTAAAGTAGCAGCAAACTCGGACCGCAAACGAACGACTTCACTAAAGTTTTCCACCACATCACTAAGAGTATGAGAGTCAATACGGAGCATATTGCTAAGAATGACAAAATCATAGAATATATGCCGTTGTAAAAACACAGCATTAACTATGAGAGGTAATGGAACCATGACGGCAGGTAGAACACCAAAGTCTTCGTAAATATCATCCAAATCGTACATAGCGCATTGTACAAAGAGAGTGATGAGAAATCCGTTAAGAATAAGCAAGACCATCACTCCCACATGCCAATGTTTCTGTGAGAAAGAACGAAGTTGAAAAGTGGGGGAACCTGCGACAACTCCACTAAGACTCTCACGTGATTCGTCATCTTTGAAGTGGTCCACAACACGTTGCAACGTGGCACTTCGCTTCCGTTGGCTTAGTCCACGTCGGTAGTCAAGTTCTTCGTGATGTTCTTGGATGGAACTCATGACTTCCAATGCTTTATCAGCTTCTTCATGTTGCCAGGCTTTTGCTTCTTCTTCTGCGATGGTGTTTAAATTAGCAATCAGTGTTGTTTTATTCTCACTGAAAGCTGCAGCATGGAGAAGGTCTTGTATACATGATCGAAAGTATAAGAAGACGATCATATGAAGTAGTAGTAACACCCACGCCATCATCATGAAAGCTTCCACTAGTTCGTGACTCTCCGGTAAATCAGTATCCATTGCTTTAAGCGCTTCCAGTAGTCCACCAATCCCCCAAGCTACAACGAGAAGTACGATCCACATGGACGGCTCAACCTCAATCATATATGAAATTTGCTTCGCTTGAGCACGACTGAGGTACTTGGAGAACGGAAAGAGCTGCGGCAATCCAAAGCGACGGAGAAAGAGACGACGAATGAGTCGCAATTCAATTAATTGCTTGTCGTTTGTTCTCTTCTTGGCTACTTTTCCACAACAGAAAAGTGTCTGGAAGAAGGACGGTCCATTCTCTTGAGCTTTCTTGGCTGCAGTAACAGAGTTGACAAGGTCTTGAGTGGTAATTAACTCGGCATGTTCCGCTCGTTCGTTCTGGTTACGGAGGAGGAGGAAAACTCCAATAGACTGCAAAATGAGTGCAAGTGCCAAGAGAAAGATAGTGAGATCCGCCACTTGGAACGCGACCATTGTCTTGCTGTAGCTGTCGATATCTGGCACTTCTTTGAGGATTTTAAGCCCCAAACTGATCAAACCGAGTACCATAAGCTCTCGATACACTTTCTTGAGCATGTGCTGGTACTTTTCCGATGGTGGGAATTTGTGTTCCAGACGATGAAGTGCAGTTTCAATCAATACAAGACAAAACGCCAAGATACTTAAGTGAATCAGGACGCGCCAGAACTCGACATCTTCGCCTACTTGGAAGAGAGAGGCGCCTCCCATCTCGAAGGTGAAATAGGAAATGAATCTACGAGTCGGAACGTGGCTCGGTTGCGTCCTTTTCTATTGGACTATTATTACTGAACCAAGCATTACAGCCTAATGAAGGGGTTGCGACTTTAGCTTGGGCTGTGTAAAGCTTCCCATACGTCCTGAAAGATCTGTAAAGTGAATATTCTGTACGAATTTAGAACATAGTTTTACGTACACCGGTAATTTTGCTGTTCGTTCGAATGAGCCGGGCAAGTATAAGTACTGTACGTGCTGTCGACGTTCAACTTGGCAGTCATGAACGCGAAAAGGCTTCCAGGTTCTTTCAACCTCTTGCAGTTTTCATCGCATTGTGAGGATAGCCGGAAGGATCTTCAATTTTAGTTTGTGGAGTTGAGGAAACCACTAATCACAATGCTTGGTGCTTCGCCTCACCGAATCAATCGATGAAGCCAGTGCAGGAAAGACAACCGGTACCGGTACAGCAATTAATAAGTTCAGCTCGTGTATTACTATTAATAGTATGTACTATTTACCGGTATGTGCTATTAATACTTGTACTACTGTAGTAGTACATTAGTAGCTTGATACAATATGTGATATACGTAGTTTTTGTATGGATAACAAGAAACTTGAAGGTTTCTGATGGTAGTAAAACAAGGCTTTCTCAGTCGAAAACGTGGGAAAAAGCAACGCCCATGAAACTCTACATGTAATTCTTTTAATTACTTTGGTGCACGATTCCCATGGTCAAAAGTTCTTTCATATATTTCATATTTCAAACTTTCTCAAAACTTCTGGGCCAAAATATATATGTTTACAGTCACCTGAAGGAACAGTGAGCACAACACCAGAGTGCTTTTTCTTCGGAGCAAATCGCAGTGGGAACCTATCCCTACGCGTGTAGTCACTTTTTATAGTAATATTTCAGCTGCACAAGCTCTCTAATGAAGGTTTATGATTCGTAATTTACGATGACGTGGTCCACTCAAAATTGATAGCCTGACATCCTATATATGATACTACTACGGGTATTGTACATGTACTGTACAGGTGTATTGCTTAAGTGGACAATACTTCAACGTGCGTAGGATCTGCGGATGGCCGTGCTCAGTTCGCATATCACTTCTTGTTGAAGTGATACCCGAAAAAAATTATCAGCAAAGATCATATGTATGGAGTATTCACTGTCAATACATGTACTACCGTCTTATTTAGAGGTGACCAGTGTTTGAGCGTATACGGGAGTCTGAAAGTCTTTGCAGGTTGAACATATCATGACAAGCTTGAGAGCTGATGCTTGACCCTTCAATAGCAGACTGTTGCTGTCCTCCGTGCATGGAAAGAGACGGCAGCAAGAAGCTACTTCCCAGGAAATCGTCTGCACAGGGTTCTGTCCCTATACTGGGCTGGTCGAGCAATGGGATCTGCCTTGTCGAGCCATACAGATTGTAACCCGACTGAGAAAGCATACTGGCTTGTCCACCATGTAACACACTTGGACGTAGCAATGGATGTGCTGACTGCTGAGCCAGGACTGTTTTCTCAAGATGATGGTCATGTTGAGCCATAAACACTAAATGAATCACTTGAGTGTAGGCGACTGTAGTGTCTTGCAGCTCGAAAAGCAGCTTCACGACGCTATTGAACCGAAATCGCGTTAAGCGGAAGCCAAACTTGGACAGAACGTCTCGTAGATCGTCCACTTCGATAAACCCCGAGTTACTTGTGTCTCCCGCTTTCAGTTCTGCTTCAAGGTTGGAAATGGCGAGTTCTTGTTGTGTGAGATGTTGGAGTAAAGTAGTGGCGAACTCGGACCGCAAACGAACGATTTCACTGAAGTTTTCCACCACATCACTAAGAGTATGAGAGTCAATACGGAGCATATTGCTGATGATAACAAAGTCATAGAAAATATGACGTTGGAAGAAGACAGCGTTTACGATGAGTGGCAGCGGCACTAACGCGGTCGCTACCGCCCCGAAAACTTGATAGATTTCGTCCAAATCGTACACGATGCACTGGACAAAGAGTGTGACTAGAAACCCATTCAGGATCAGCAACAGCATGACAGTAACATGCCATATCTTGAGCGAGAAGAACCGGATGTCAACGGTAGGTGATCCCTTCACTACCCCGTCAATAGTATCCGATCCCTTGTCCTCTTCGCCTTTCAAGAAGTCTCCGATGAACTGGAAAGCGGACGTTTTCTTCTTGCGAAGACGCACTTGTTCATACTCGAGTTCTTCGTGGTGTTCTTGGATACGACTCATGATTTCCAGCGCTTTTTCCGCTTCTTCACTCTGCCAAGCTTTGTCTTCTTCTTGTGCGATGATACTCAAGTTTATCACGAGAGTTTTTGTATCCTCACTGAACGCTGCAGTTCGAAGAAGGTATTGTACGCACGAACGTAAGTACAAGAAGACCATTAGATGAAGCAGTAGTAAAACCCACGCGACGAGCATAAAAGACTCGACGAGTTCTTCGCGTTCGGGCATTTCAGAGTCCAAAGTTTCAAACAGATAGAGCAACCCACAAATCGCCCACGCTACACCGAGAAGCACCAGCCACATGGACGGTTCGACCTCAATCATGTGTGAGATTTGATGAGCTTGAGCGCGACTGAGGTACTTGGAAAACGGGAAGAGTTGCGGCAGTCCAAAGCGACGAAGAAAGAGACGTCGTAGCAGCTTTAACTCGACAATTCTCTTGTTATTCGTCTTCTTCTTGGCTTTCATTCCACAACACCAAAGGGCTGACGTCTTGGATTCCGTTGTACCATTAACCAAAGCGACCAAATCGTGAGCACTGATGAGTTCGGCGCGATCAGCTCGGTCGTTCTGGTTGCGGAGTAGGAGAAAGACAATAGTGGACTGTAAAATGAGGACTAAAGCCAGGAAGAAGATGATGAGATCAGCTACTTGGAACGCGATGATAGTTTTGCTGTAGCTGTTGATATTTGGGTTCTCCTTGAGGATTTTGAGGCCCAAACTGATCAAACCAAGCACCATGAGCTCTCGATACACTTTCTTGAGCATGTGTTGATACTTTTGAGACGGAGGGAATTTGTGTTCTAGGCGATGAAGTGCTTTTTCAAAGAGCACAAGACAAAAAGCCAGGATACTTAAATGGACGAGGACTCGCCAAAATTCGACATTTTCCCCAACTTGGAAAAGCGACGCGCCTGCCATTTAGGAGTTTGTGTAGTGAGCAGTGCACTTGACTACAATCCGAATAGTGATATGTGCTCCATCTCAGCGATCCAGTCAAGCGTTTGCGCTGATCTTGGTGTTGTAGTCATAAATTGGGCTAACGATCGTGTGCAATGTAGACCGATGGGATTGGGAAAGCACTTCATGGCATCGCATAGAACAGATAGCCGTAGTTTGTGGGCACGGATAAATCTCTTTATTCACATGTCAATACAGTTCGTGCACCAACTTTCTAATAAGTATAGAAAGCTCATAATGATGGGGAGGTTATGTTCGAGATTTTGGATAAAACTGAAAATATAATAAAAATTAAAATGTTGGACTGTGGGCGAGACGAATCCCCTGGATCACTTGATTCAATCCAGTGAGCTGGCAAGTAATTAAGCAGATTGAGAGCTTATCATTTTTTCTGATGGGAGTGCCCTCAAAATGCGTGTTATCCTAATGCTCCAGAACGGTACGGTAAGTTATTTTGGTATTTAGTATACAGTACAGTATTATATACGGTACACAACTTAGACAGGTGAAAGCCTCCACTCCGAAAAAGATAGATGCTGCTCTATCCATAAGCTTCGCTCCACAGAATCTTACCGATGTATAAGTACGCCAGGAGTGATCTTGTCGGGTGCTCGTTCCATTTACTGAGAGAAAAGAAAAATCCAAAAGACTGAGCCAAGTACAGGGGTCCCGAAAAAATAATACCCCTACAAATACATTTGAATATTAAATTTGAATAATTAATGCCAAGTACATGCAAGCAAATGCCGCAACAACGAATTATTGGTGCTGTTGCGTTCTGAAAGACGAGGGTAGTCCCTATAGTTGATTTAGGTATGCAGGAGTCTGGAGTCTGTCTGGGATGGCGCGCTTCGACGAAAGCCGTGTACTTAAGTATTAATAGTCTACAGGGCTGCCGATAGACCACCACGTGACCGGTCTGTGGGTATATGAATACATGTATTTGTGTGAGTGGTACCGGTGGTGGCGCAGCACGAGGTTCTTGTTCTCGAACGAGAGCGTTCACAAGTCGTTCCTATTTGTTCCTAGAGAGCTTTGGACATCGCGTCACTGACACCAGTTACGAGCAGCAACTGTCTTGACAAATGGCCCTGAAGCTTCATGGAGATGACTAGTCTGTAAAATGAATACCAGGTCCCGCAACACTGTCTTCTCTGGTGCAACGATTTCAGGTGGCTGGCACTTTAAGGCATTAACATACAGGCTGTCTGATACCGGCATTCATCCCCGTGGGAACTTTGCGTCCAGCCAACCAAAAAGGTCGCGCTTCCAACCAGTCAAGCGCACGCTGTCCACGTCGCATTGATGACGTATGTCTAGATTTCTGCTTGGTGTCGTTTCTGGAGCCAATCACCGACTCGCCCGTCACAGATGCTTCAGTTTTGCACAGCTATGCACCCGTTCGAAAGAGATATGATCGAAGGTCGCATACACAACTCGCTCACTTTCCAATTTGTTCTAAAGCGATCATGACTTCCCTGCAAAAGCTCAAGCCACACGACTGCACCATCATGATAGAAGCTAAAAGCGGCCAAGAAGTGGTGGTGCCCATTGTGCCACCACTGCAAAAACTCCAGCAGAATTTGCAACTGGAGTTGGAGGCGCACAGACGATGGAATTCCAGCGTCTCGGTGAGTTTTCTCAACAGCGTTGACCGCATTGAGATTAATGACAGCCGCATCGATGAAAATCAAGTG
>JAIKVB010000329.1:0-29664 GCA_024679045.1 Phytophthora brassicae | reverse complement strand
TAAATTACTTCGTACTCCCAGACTCTGAGTGACGGTCAATAAATGTAACGAATTTGAGTTTCTCTTTCTATAATCTCCTAGGTATTATGCTAAAGGTTACTGTAGTGTACCGGGTATTCAAGCTTTTGGTCAGTGATACAAGTTTACGAAGGTCAATAATTGTGTGGCACGTGGTATTAGTCGAGGATTGTCGGAACTATAGCTGAACTGCACGAAGAAAGCTTCGTAAGCTTCGTACAATAATAAATGACCCAGTGCGTCAGTGAATAAAAGTGTCTTGTGGACGGCGACACTACAACAACGCAGCATGATTGGTGAGGAAAGGCAATTTGGTTTTATCTGGTGGGTCTTCACTCTCTGAAAGCCTCAACAAGGCATTCATTCCCACATTCACCCAAAATCCTCCACTACGACTCGTCTTCTGCTGCGTCTTCTGTTGACTGCCGTCGCGCTAATAAACGTTTATCAGCACTGCCGATGCCACCTCGACACTACCCGTTATCTTCTTCCATGGCCAATTCACCACTTGGGACTTTGGCTTCAACTTTGCCGCAAACCCACTGCTGAAGGACGCGAGGTCGTTTCACTATCATTATGTGAAGCCAAGTGCTCTGTTGAGTCTCTCGTCATTCAAGTCCCCAAAGCTGTGAAAGCTGTCCACGACGCCGTCGCTAAGAATTCGGCATTCGACGATGGCTACATCATCATGGTGACACTCCATGGGCGGCCTCGTTGCTCTGTGCCACGATCGAAGAAATGGACGACCACAGGGCCAACGCTTCATCAGTCTCGCCGGTCTTCAAAACGGACAATTCCTTGGCCCTAACGCCATAGGGCCAACGCTTCATCAGTCTCGCCGGTCTTCAAAACGGACAATTCCTTGGCCCTAACGCCAACGATATCACTCCTCCCTTAACACCATCGTCCCGGAACGTGTTTTCAACTTACAGCAAGTAACGCGGCTGAAAGTTACTATGGCAAAATGCAGAAGGACTTCATTCTGTTCACCATCGAAAACCCAGATACCCAGTACGAGTACGCGCAGTTCAACGTCCAGCGTTGGCCTCAGTCTGGAGGCTGGTCCACCACGAACAAGTTCCTTCCTGTATACGACAATGTCTCGTTTGGGGTTACCTGCACTAGCGTAACCGGTAAGTTAGTCACGCACTAAATCGCGGCTTATTTCGCAGTCTTTTAGCATGATTAGTCGTTTTTGTCATATACCGGTACACCGGTACCGGCACCGGTATAAAAATGTATACGCCGTATTATGCGCTTTTCTTTGTACGTATTTACGTGGCACACATGAAAATTTCGACAGTTAGCTGAAACGTAACGTGCTGAATTTGTTTTCGAAGAGACGGAAGACGCCATTTACTCACAAGACATTAATCGCCAGAGGAGCTTGCTAGAGGACAGGAAACATCCGCGAATGGGCTTAACTCGCCGAGCCAAAGTGGAAGGAGCCGCATCCACATCATCCCGTTTCCTCGCCTTCTTCTCACACAAGAGGCCACACCATGGCCGCAACCTCGAGGCCGAGCCCGCGGCGGAGCACTACAAGTCCCCAAGTAACGTCCAGGTGGACGCGCGCGTCGCGCGTGACACTCCGTGCGTCGGTGTCTTCCCACAACGTTCGTCTCGCTCGTCGTCACTGCAGTACTCGACGCGCTCGTCGTCCTCCCGGTCTTCGTCCTCCTCGGTACGGGAGGCTCTCAGTCGCGATCACGACGACCTGGCCGCGCGTCGAAGGAATGAATCGGATGTTGTAGAGGATGCGGAGGCGACGGATGAAGCGAGCGCCTTCCTACCGCGTGAAATGTGGCGCGAGAGCTCTGTGGACGAGTTCCTCGCGTGCTTCCCGAGAGACCTGACGGCCGACGTGCGGGTTACGTGCAACGTGACGAGACCCCGCGCAGCCCGCCGCTTTGTACACGTCCTCATCGCGTCGCTCGAGTTCGAGATTCGGACCACCAAGTGGGCCGCCTATTTCCTGCAGCTCGTGCGCAGCGCGCGACGAGAAAAGCGGCTCTCGCAGCGGGCCGCCGTGTCCGTCAAGTGGGCCATCTGCGCTTACGTCCAGGGGGAGGCACACGCGCGACAGGAGCAGCAGAAGCGCGTGGACGTGACGCTGCAGCGTAAGATGACTGAGTACCGCGTGGCACTGCAGTGCGTAGCCGGCACGAGCGTCGTCAAGTTCGGCCGCAAGGGCCGGCCGCACGGCACGAATTTGTGCGTGGAGAACGGGGATACGCTGCGCTGGACTTCCAAGCTGCTGGCCCACGCCACGCACATGGCAGTGGACGGCGTGGCCGCCACGACGACCATGGGAAAGAAGCGCGTCAAGGCCAAGAACGCCATCCCGCTGGCTAGCATCACCCGCGTCTCGTCCGGCCCGTCCACGAGCGTGTTGACCCGCGCGCTGCACAAGGGGACGTTGCTGCTAGAAGACGCCGGCTGTACGCTGTCAGTGGTCACGCACACGCGCACACTCGACCTTAAGGCCAAGACGGCCGAGGAGCGCGAGTGGCTGCAGCGCAGCTTGGAGTTCCTCGTGGACCTGGCGCGCGATCATGAGCGGCGCGTGGCGCAACAGGTGGAGCTCACTATCATGAAGCGTATGGAAACGTTGGCCGTGTGGAAGTTCGGCCGCAAGGGCAGGCCGCACAAGACGCGCGTGTTCAAGTGGAACTCACTATCATGAAGCGCATGGAAACGTTGGCCGTGTGGAAGTTCGGCCGCAAGGGCAGGCCGCACAAGACGCGCGTGTTCGTGGATCGCTTCGGAGAGGTTTCATGGCTCGGCCGTAGTGGAGACTCGCTGCAGCTGGACGAGATTGTCGCGGTGCACGAAGGCCAGCAAACGCCCGTGTTTGCAAGAGCGAGAGCAGCAGGCCGAGTGTCTCCAGCGATAGCGGCTCATTGTTTCTCGCTAGTCACGACGCTGCGGTCTCTTGACATTCAGGCGGTGAACGAGCAGCAACGCGACTGGTTTGTGGTCGCCTTTAGGTACCTGCTGGACAAAGTTCACGAGAAGACTGCGGCCATGCAACGCGAGCGAGCAGAACGGCAGCTCCGCATGCTGCAGGACCTCAGTCATGAAGACGAGGAGGACAATTACCTCACTGGCGACGGAGACGATATGTACTACGACGAAAGGCCACCAGCGCGGCATGCCTAGTGTCCGTCTCATGACAAAGTATTGTTAAATGGAGAAGAGCGATCTCGTGTCACGCCCGCCGTCTATTGACTTACAAGAGGTAAAGTTCACAACGCGAAGAGGAGGTATTCTATTCTATGTCGTTCTAAGCTGTCAACTTCTCACCGCGTAAACTGCAGTACATCTCGTTGCATTTTCAGCCACTCCTCCATCTGTAGACGCTCCAGTGCACGTGCGTTACTCAGTCGTTGCTCTACGATTTCCGCAAGAGCAAGTTGATGAGCACTTTCCAAGACCTCGAGTTGTCCGTTGCTTAATGTACTGAGATTCATACCCGGAACTAAGTGGAAAGCACGTAAGTCCACTGCGGCCGCGCGTGGCTCAGAAGACACCATGAAATGCTGCATATCCTCCATAGAGTAGTGTACGGAATCGTCCTCATTTGTTGACGATGACATCGACAGACCGAGCGCCGCAGCTTGAGCCTGCGCCAGGTCATTGCGCGTCATGGACGCCTTTGCGATCACCTCGTGGCATCGCACGCACTTAAACATAGTCGAATCGGCCGTTAGGAAGGCTGAAGACTGCAAACATGACGCACAGTACAGTTGTGTGCACGAGCTCTTGTCGCTAGTAGACGCACACTGCAAATTGTCATTCACCAGCTCGCCACATAGTCCACAGGCCAGGTAACCAAGTGTCTCGGCCACGTTTTCGTTGCTTAGACGCAGTTTGTTTACCCAGCGGTCACGGGCCTCGCGTGATACTTGGTGGTTTCCACTGGCGCGCTGCTGTTTCCACGTCAATCGTCCTGCTGAAGAGTAATGGAGGCCAGCAGACATCGGTACAGTATACGGAGTTATCGCTGGCGATGAAGTTACGCCTTGACGCCATGCTGAACCGGACGAAAACGGCAATCCGCTTGAGCTAATCGAAGCCGCGCTTGACGTACTTGTCGATCCAGTAGCCATTTCAAGCGAGCGGAATGCCTGGGCATTCGGGTTCAGTATCGACGGCGTTATTGACCGTGGAGTACGGCGATGAAACCCGCTGGGCTTTTCCCATCGTTGCTCTTGAGTCTTGACCGATGTGTGTGCAATAGCACCAGTTTCCTTCGTGGAAGATAAAACTGACGCTGATGTCTGTGAATGTCGATCTCTTCCACTGCTTAGACGTTGATTTACGCTTCGACGAGGCATCTGCGGATTCGTCTTTGGAGGAGAAGTAGCTGTGGACTTTTGTCTGGATAGAGTCGACAGCGCGGACTTGTCCTTTTTCGGTAAACTACTTGTTTTTGTAGAAGTGCTGTTGAATTTTTGCCTGGATGGAGTCGACAGCGCGGACTTGTCCTTTTTCGGTAAACTACTTGTTTTTGTAGAAGTGCTGTTGATTGCAGCAACGGCTGAGCGATGTTTCTTGCCTACAGTAGTCCACGCACCAGCGGACGAGGCGGTGACAACTGTGTGGCCAGGTTCTTCATCGTTAATGCCTGCTGCGGCGGATTCTTGTGTAGTATCTACGACGTCGTCGTCGATATGGTCCTGTCCGATGGATACACTTGAAGCACGAAGAGTATCTTCCTCTTCATCCGAGCTGGCAGAAACTGCTTCTTCCTCCTTACTGAGACTCGCAGTCGTGATCTCTTGATCAGCCTCAGCAGATAGCTCTTCGACAGCAGACGCTGGTGTGATAGCTGTATCACTATTAACGTGACTCTCGTCTTGCTCGGCGCTCTGAAAAATTTCTTGAGTCTTTCCCTGCTCAGACTCTTTCTCTTGCAATTGCTGCTTAACTGCTGCCTTGCGTTTGGCCTTCTTGTTTTTCTTCTTGTTCTTCTTACTACCTGAGCTGTTAACTGCTCCACTAGTTGTCACACTCTTGTCCGCTTCTTCCTCCATCTCCAGCATCGCCATCATACGCGCCGCTGCTTCCTCTTCCAACTGTCTCCAAATACCTCGCAAATGCTCCACACACGGGCCGCTTTCACGCAGTTCCGAGTCCAGCGCTTCTTCCAACGGTGTCTGTCCAATCGCGTTCCTCAGCGTAATATCCGCATCAAAAGCCAGCAACGTCTTCACACACTTTAAGTAGCCACACGCCGCAGCTAAATGCATCGCTGTGCTGCCTTCCCGATCCTGAAAATTGACCAACTTGCTATTCTTCTGCAACAACATTGTCAGAATCTCCGCGCGTAAAGCGTCACTCTCTAAATCCTGCTCTGGGTCTTCTCCAATCATCACAGCACAGAGCAACGTCGATGCACCAAACTGGTTCAGTACGTTCACGTCTGCACCGTGTTTCAGTAATACCTTAACCGCTTCGGCTCGTCCTTCAATACACGCCCAGATGAGCGGCGTGTCTGCATTAACATTCCAGCAATCCACTACAGCCGAGTCACACTCGCACAGTGCGGTTACGATCTCCGCGTCTCCATTCTGCAATAAATTGGTCAGCCGAGTCACACTCGCACAGTGCGGTTACGATCTCCGCGTCTCCATTCTGCAATAAATTGGCATGATACGTTAGTTCTATGGTAGAAGTTGTAGCTATTGATGGTTAGTTTACCTTGGCCGCAAAGTGCAGAGCAGTGGAGCGCAACTCATGGGTGCGTACACTAACGTCGGCGCCGCGCCGCAGTAGCGCGCGTACTACGGCGCGATGACCTTCGGCTGCGGCTACCATGAGGGCCGTGAAGCCGTCTACGTCCACATCGTTGACGCCCACGTGGCCACTCTCTAAGATCTCCTCAAGACAGTCGAGATCGCCCTCAGCTGCACACTCGTAGAAATTGATCGCCCACGTTTGGCCGTCCGTCAGGTCCACTGAAAACTCGGCGGTCGTCACCTCCTCTTCATCTTCGTCCGCGACCTCGCCTTCCAATGGGAATTTTGTGCTCGCTAATACATTAGAGAAATCGAAAGAGTGTGCTGAAGAGGATGCGGATGGCAGATTGGAAGCAGGCGATCGCGCGGAGGCGCTAGGTGGCCGTGCAGAGCCAGCATCTGCCGTCGCCATTGGTGTGCTGGGCGTTAGTTGTGTCAGTTTGACAGGCGTGTTTTATGTCCGTTTGGGTCAATATTTTAATCTCTAGATTTTGTTTTAGATCTCCAGTCATTCGTTGGTGTTATTCTAAAAAATATCTAAAATCTAAATACCGATTCATACACCGGTTTACAAGAAAGGCCTTGTTTGTTTGGAAACCTGAAAAATCTCATGTTCTTCTTATCGTATGAGCTTACTTACGCTGCAAACCAACAGCAAAACAGATCATAAACACCAATACCGCCGTCATGAACAAGAAATTTCCTGATCTTTCGCAAACAATGGCAAAACGCGGCGAAACCTGGTGGCAACATGGATCGGCTAGTAGCTGAGCTCAAAGCCGAAGTCAGAGATCTCCATTCAACGCGAACGAAAACCAAAGATACCACCAACTACCTCACACTATCGTGGCAGAGTACATCGAGCCTTTAGGAAATAAATGTCATCCATAGAACCTCTCGTATGGATTTCGTTATGATATTGCAGTTTCCCCATAAGCTCCTACATTGTTCAGTGGCGGATCCCTGTGTTTGTTTCCATGCACACCGTAGATCACTACTTCATGTCCCCATCAACAAGTCCAACTTCGAGTCAAAGTACAAGTACTATTCAGGTCGGGATTTCTTTCATAACGGTGAACACGCGTGCACCCCACTGTTTCTTGGGACGGCTGCTGGGTTTTCTTACCTTACGAATGTATTCTCGCGTGTGGTTTTGTTCAAGTTGCCGCTTCAATTGTATCCACTTTGTGATCTCAAGCTGGATGCGGCAAGCAGCAAAGTACTCATGAGCCAAAAACTGCAACCGCCTTTCCCTTTGTCCACGATTTGGGACTTTATCGTGTTTTGACTGTTTTTTCAAACGAAAAAAACATACATAATGTTTGTTAAAGCGTCAAAGAATAGGTCACCAATTCAAGTAACTTACTGTACGTACCACATTTATCATTTCTCGAGTCATCGCCAGCATTACGTCTCGAAAATGCACATGTACACCTTCGTATAACGGTATATCTAAGGTTTCTGTGAGATAAAAACCGACAATTTGTCAATAATTGAAACAACAAAACGGAAACTACAGTTCAATTCGTCTTACCCATATATCTGTAGAATTGAGGCATCGTCAACGGTATCCCAAACCAACCAAGTGGAGGGAAGATGGAGTGAATCAGTGGCAAGAGCTTCTGTACTCGAATAAAACCCGTAGCCATCGGATCAAATTCCGCCCACTTGTACTGGAACTCTTGTAGCAACTCTGGTACAAGAACCGAGTCCTCTTCTTCTTGAGAAGAGGCAAAACTCTCTAAAACAACCGCCACTGTGAGATTTAACATCACGTACGACACAATTAACGTGAAGGAACAGAAAAAGAGATACGCTACAGGACTTCCACACCCATTTAACGGGACACAATCTTCTTCATCACTAAACCCGCATATATTGGGGTCATATGGAGGATCGACTACACACCCTGGGGTATTGAAGGCGAAATCGAACATAGAATGATCCCAAGACTCACCTGTAGCTACTCGCAGTAAGAAAAGAAAGCCACGTCCAAAGGTTTGAAAGTTTGCGTGAGTATCAATATTCCCTGTAAAACTCAAACTCACTTTCGCAAAGAGATGAACCCCCATCGTCGCGTACACGAACAAAATCAAGAAGAGTATAGACGTGATGTTGCTGAGTCCAGGAAGTGACAGGTACAAGGTGGACAGGTGGCTCGAATGCTGCTAAACTTCTCCACAAGGCGCAGAATGCGAGCAACTCGCACTAATCGGACCAACATCGTCAGCATCCACAGCGAATTTGCAGCGAAAACTTGCGCCATCGCACCGACTACAGTACTGACTACAATCAAGAAGTCAAATTGATTCCACCGGTCTGAAAAATACGCTCGTCCATAGGCCAAGAGCTTCATCGCTGCTTCTAGTGTGAAAATTGCGGTACTGATGTCGCCGACAATTAATGTAACGGAATACTGGTGAGTAGACTCGCCAAAATAATGTCCTGCCATGAGAAGAGTGTTAATAAGGATGCAGGTCATTGTAAACGCTTCAAAGTAGCGCGTTCTCACCACTTCAAAGCAAAGACGGCGAAAACGCTGCACTGGAGGCTTCACAATGCAAATGGGACCAACTCGCTTGGCCGATTTCTGCGCTTCGATCCATTTCTTCTGCTCCGAAGTGAGCAAGAAATCGCCACCCAGTTTCGCCTTCATCGTGTTAAAGTTGTCGATAATCACCCCAACAAAGACATTCATCACGAAGAAGCCAACGACCATAAACACGATGAAGAAGACGATCCAGATCTCGTTGTTGTTGATGATCGGCTGCATCCCGGGGCTCGTTGCATCGCACGCAGCTTGCATGATCTCCGACCAGTTCTCTGAGGTGGAGAGGATAAAAAACGTCAGCATGGACGACCCTACATTATCGAAGTTTTTCGCCACAACTGCTTCCCAATTAGCTCCCCAGCATTCACAAATGTACTGAGAAGTGATCCGGTCGATTGGAAATCCTTGACAAGTTGTGTTTAAAAACCACGTTTGCTGAACTTCTGGTAGTGTATCCCAACTAGAAGGTGACACCAAAAATGATTTTTGTTCCAGTGAAAGTGCGTCAAACACGTCACCTCTGCAAGCACGAAACGTTCCTTTTAAGAAATGAACTGCAACGATACTGAAGAGCAGGAACAGCAGCATGGAGAGAAATACGACGTTCAAGACGGCTGGAACAGCTTCCACGAGAGAATTTACCACTAATTTCAGACCAGGTCGACGACTTATCATCCGAAGTGGACGGAGCGCTCGTAAATCTCGTAATGTTAAGACCGATTTGAGAATTGGATTAGTAGTCGAGACGTCGGCAAAGAGGAAAATTGCGGATGACAGTGCAACGAATCCATCGATCACATTCCAGGGGTTTCTGAAGTACGATCCCTTGTGCATGATCAAACCTAGAGATACGATTTTGACAACCATTTCGAATAGAAATACGACGGCAAACACTTTGTCCAGTCGGAATAACAGCCTTGTCAGTATGAATTCGGGGTCGTGAAGAGGATTTTCGACTGCGAGCACGATGGAAGACACCAGAATCAGTACAAACATTACAGACTCGAATGCTGGATGAGTGGAAAGTTTGATCGCCCAGAGTCGAATTGGGCTGCTTGGACTGAATAAAAAGAGAGCATTTCCACTATGCGTCGATAAGTGTAGGGACTTCGACTGGATTTGTTTAGTGATAAAGTCACGACTTGGACCGTGCGGCGTTTGGGCCTCTTTATCACTTGCTAACTTTTGAGCACCAGCGTTCTCAAAAATGATTCCTTTGTTCGGTGCAAACGAATCTCTTCGTGTAGTGAATGTAGTTTCTCGTGTCAATTTATGATTCCCAAGTTGTCGTTTACTTCCTGCTGGTGACACTTTCACACGTTTAAGTGATAATTTTCTCGATAGTTTTTTGTCACTGTGTTGGCGATTATCCAGAGAAAAATCATCGCCTTCAGCCTCAAAGTTGTCCAGCAAGAGAGCAAGAAACAAATTCATCAAGATGAAGTCGCCCAGAATTATCTGCTCCATGTCAGTCAGTATTTAACTCCTAGATAGTGAAGAGTAAAAGACAAAACGTACCAACACGATAAAGTAAATACAGGCGGCCACATCATTTCCACGAATGGCATCATACATAACTGTACTCCAACTGTCTCCAGTAATGATCTGGAAAACTGTTGCGATGGCCCATGGTAACGTATCGAAATTGCTACGAGGAACCTGTAAAAAGCAAAAAATAACGCCAGCTTAGGCGTTTTCCTCCTTAAAATTCATTTAATCAACGTACAGTTCCATTCCAGAAAGTGTTTACGTTGCGCGGTGTTGGGTAGCCTAAATCATCGAATCGCATTGTATTACCAAAGAGCTTTCATATCACCATTAGATGAGTTCATGATGTACGGCACAAATAGTTTATTTACCTGCATTCCCATGAGTGCGAAGACGTAGATAAACAAGAAGAGAAGTACACCGAAGTTCCCAATCGTTGCTACAGCTCGAGTGATCATCTCCAGAAGATCTCGAAACGATTTCCATTTACGAGCCAGCTCAAGAACTCGATACAGGCGAAACGATCGCAGTAGTGAAATAGATCCGGTACTTTTGCTTGTAGAACTCTGGCCAGAGATCAAGAACGACGGTCGGTTTATTGCCACCTCGAGTAAATCCGCCGCAACGACGATCGCATCGAACACGTTCAATTTATCGTGGCAATACTTCTGAATGCCCAGTCCGACAACTTTCACTTGCAGTTCCACAACGAACGCACATAAGAAGATGAAATGTGCTAACTCGAGATGTAGACTTGTTGATGCGGACATCGGGTAGTGATCTAAAGACAAAACCACGGTGTTCATGAAGATAACGATCGTGGTTAAATCGGAGAAACGTTGGTTTGTTACAATTTGGTGTAACAAAAGTCGTCTGGAATCGACATTAACAGGAAGCATCTTGGTAGTCGACGTTAGATTCCCTTTGCTGCTGGAAGCTGTTCTGTCTGGCTTGTCAGCTTTGAATTTGTCGCTAATTACAGCAAATGTGAGGTTCATAACAAAGTACGACGCAAAAATCATAAGCGAGACGGAAAAAACTGCCCCCACTACCGGGTGAGAAGCGTCCATTGTCATGTACATGACAGTCGTCCATCCTTCTTTTGTGACTGATTGAAAAATCGTGAGAAGTGCTCGGCCAATGTTGTCGTACGTAGTGTATCCCCAGTGTAGTCTGGCAGTGTGTAAAGCGTCTTGCATGACCTTTTCCCTGCTAAAACGAGGGTTTCCAAATGCATCAAAGTTCGAACCGCACCAAAAGCCCTTTGGACATCGATGACCGCCTGCGTGATACGGATCTGAGCACAGCAAACCATCGGAGTACTGTACTGGCCAGAAACAATCTTGCGGTTCTCTCCATGGGGATGTCTCTTTACTATAACCAGGAGTGCGATCGGTATAATCAAGTAGTGGAGCATCCAGACATCGAAATGCTGAAGCATTCACCACGACTTGCTCGAGATATTCATTCGAGACTGGCCATATCAATGGATCATTTGGTGGTAATTTTACAGGAAATTCTGTCAGGCGGCACACTCGGCTTAAACGGCCTCCAAAAAGCTGACTCCCGAGAATTCCAAAGATGACAAACACGAAGAATTGGAGAGCTACGACACTGCGAAGAGCTGGAATTGCACCGAGAAGAGCAGAAATTAACCGCCGCATACCTGGGAAAGCAGACAAGGAGCGCAATGGCCGGAGGACTCGAATTGCTCGCAACTCCGAGATATTTGGCAATCCTGGGAACTCAGCGACATAGCTGCTACAAAATACAAAGCAGAATTAAGCAAATACAATCAACGCAAGAGGTGAAAGCTGCAAACTTACGTCGCAACAAGCAGGACCAAGTCAACCACATTCCAGGGATCATTTGTGTAGGACCCTTTGCCAGTGAGCCCAAGCGCAACCATTTTGAGCACACATTCCATCGTGAAGACGACTGTAAAAAGGTGTTCAAACACCTCCAGAATGTGGTTCGCGGGTGAGTACGCGTCAACAATTTTTCCATCCAAGTACTTCTTGCCATTGCTCACCGGCTTCAAAGCAGCATCTACGACGGAAAAATCGGCGATGGCTAACACGATGGCGTTGATGATAATGCACACGACGATAATTCGGTCGAAGTTGGCGTGGGTGACAAGTTGAAGACAACTTCGACGCACAAAATGCCTTCTCGACAAGCATCGAAAGAAGGCGAATTCGGCGCCAACCTGGACACAAACAGCAAAAAGTGTTAGTTAAAAGTTGGTCAGCGAAGCAGTAAACCAACGTCTCCATACACCTTCACGACTCCCTCAACAGGAGGACCTTTCATAATGTAAAGTGCGCTTCGCCGTTTCCAATGGACCTTGAAACCCCTGACCTGTATTTCTGGCATGTTCATCAGCCTAATTAACGACAACCGAAGGAGATGGCCACAAATAGGTTACCACTTGAAGTACTTTATAAGCCTCTTAAGCTTTGGAGTTTTGTTTGTGTCCAGTCCCAGCTCTTCTGTGATTTATGTTGCTGATGATTCTGCAGCACGCACATGCTCCTTAGATTTTGTGCTCCTCGTTCCTTTCGTCTTCTTAATGTCTTGGTCGGAGCCAACATCATGAATGTCCATCACTAATGCACCAGTAGACATAGTACGGTCTGGTATTGTACTGTTAGTGCCACCTTGTTGCCTGGTAGTAGCTCCTGAGCTCTGGGAAGGATAAAGTCGCGCAAGGACTTTGTCCTGATTTTCTGGTGCCCTTGTAACCCGAAAAACACAAAAGACGAGCGCTATCACGAGCAGCGCGACGGCAAATGTAAAGACAGCGATGCCAGCTGAGCTGTCGAATACCCAGGTGAAAATCGCATGGGCGAACGATTGATCTGTCAGCAGGAAATTGGCCCACCTGGATCCAGGAAGTTCATACTGCTCTGCCAGGAGCTGGAAGGAAAAAGTATCTTCTGTCATCTCCTCTAGTCGTCTGCGTCGAAACTGTGCAGAGGTTGTAAGAGCTATTGTAAGATTGTTGCTAGTATTGCTTGCCAAGTAGTTCGAGTGAACAACTACCCAGAAATCCCCAGAGAATGAAGGCCGAACCACCTCCACTACTTGAGTTTCAGCTTGAGCGCTTGAACTTTCATTAGCAAGCGAAATGTACGTGAAGTCGTAAATCGATCGAGGGGTGACTTCACTTACATACACACTCGGAGTTACTCCAGTACCAGACTGACCAACAGACTGCAGAGCAAGACGTAGCCCAACTCCTGATCGAAGTGGCTCAGGAACACGAAACATTTTGACCTCACCGCGTGTTAAAGTGAAGTTTGTATTGCAGGTCGAACACAGCATTGCCACGTTATCCATAGCCCCCCAGAGCTGCACCAGTTCAAACCCAACAGGAGAGTTGCAAGAGATTCCTGTCCATCCCGTAGCGCACTGACACGACGCTACTCCGTCCTGCAAAATACATTGACCATGTCCATGACAATTTGTCGTATCTACATCACTGCCACAGGTATCAGGGGCTAAGAGAGTATTTGCCGTACTTGTGTGGACAATCGCTTCCAGTCTGAATTGTAAGACAGCTCCGGAAACAGCTCGGTTGTGCACCGCCACCTTGTAGCAGTCGGTGCCTGTTGTAGAATATGAACAGGAAGTGTCCACTACCACTGCAACGATCTGAGTTCTTGAACGAGAGGCCACAGCTTCAAAATCTTGGATGGAAGGTGATGCTAGCGAAGGAAAACCCGCGTCATTCGGTCCACGGGCGAGAAGCACGGGACGTGTTGGTGTTGCTGTATCTGTCATATCGTTTTGAATATGAAGCTTGAACTCCACCGCTTCTGCCGAGGTGTCATTCACGTCAAACGAAAAGTACGTCCACTCACCAACTCCAAGTGTCTTATTTTCCGACGTTTGAAATGCCACGTACGAAAACGAGATACCGTCATGCAACGCTGAAACAATAGGACCGGATAGAACTACCCGAACAGGCTTCAACGTGCAGTATCGGCCAGCAGCGCCTCCCTTACATGTACACATTGCACTTGATTGTGTAGTGCATACTCCTCCATTTAAACAGACACTCAGACTGCCATCATCCCCAGCAGCATCGTTCAAATAACTACTGCTGCCACTTACGTTGGTCTTAAGTACGACAGATTTGAAAGCTGCCACAAGTACTGACGTCTTGCAGCTTGTAGCTACATTGACAGTAAGACGGTAGCCGAGAGGTCCACGAGCAAATTCGCTATTGTGGACGCCGATATAGTAGAGTCCCGAGCTGAGTGTGGAAGTCGAACGAGAGAGCACGAGTTTTTGAGTTGACGACGCTGAAGCCCAGCCATTTACGTCTGCAAACTGCACCGAGTCAGATGAAGTGGAAGAACGTAGGAATGTCTTGGGTAACGTATCCCGACGCACGAAAAACATCGCATCTCCTTCCAACGAGATACTGTCAAGGTTAGCGACGAGAACTTTCCAGTTGTCTTTAACTTGAAGAGTGTACAATGCCCAATCACCGGGTAGAATCTGCAAGTCTAGAAGACCTGCTTCCACTCGAAAGGGGCTCGTGAAATGCTGCAAATACGCTACAGACGGTCGTAGTACCTGACACAAAGCTTGATCAGATGTTGATGGAGGATCAAAAGCAAAAGCTTCATCACAAACACACGCTGGCTCGCCATTTTCGTTTATTAGGCACCTGCCATTCCCGTAGCACTCGGAGGTACTACGTATAGCATTCGTACCAATGGATACCGACGTGATAGACGACGAAATGTTAGGGAGAGTGAAAGAGCCTTTCCACGCAGTAGCATCGGAGCAAATTCCGAGGTCCTGGCAGTCTGGACCACACTTTGGAATGCTGCAATCGTCTCCACTCCAATAGCGATCACAACTGCATACACCCGGGATAACTCTACCACAAGTGCCATGTCCTGAACAGGAAATATTCCGGCATTTATCTGTCTCCACCCGTAAGGAGACAGCGCTACTCCCAGTCGAAAACCCGAGTAATGATAAATAAAAGTACCCCGGTGCACCTTGTACAAATGCCTCTGTAGCTTTGCTACAATATCGTGACGTAGAGTTGAGATTGCGAGGAAACGCGTTTAGTGTCCCGCAGAGGTGAATTTCATCTTTCACCTTTGCATTCTTTGTACTTTCAAAGCGGAAGCTGCTGGAAGTTAAAGCTGTTGGGAACTGGTCGTCAAAAGATCCGTATAAATCGACATCAGTTGTGGTAGTAGTCCCAGCAGGATACTCGACAATAAAAGTGACATCGTAGCTGCTTGATGCCAGATAAATCTTAAAGAATGTGTATTCCTTGGAGCGCACAGAGACAGATTGTGCATTTTGTGCTTCGTTAAGCTCGACTGCAGTCGGAACTTGAGCAATCGAACAGTCGATACCGGAGTAGCCCTGAGTACATGTGCATGCTCCAGACTCGCAGCTGCAACTGCCATGATTGTTACAGGACGAAGAGGAGCAGCCAGGCTCACACTCACAGTGGTCACCCCAGTAACCCGTACGACATGTACACATTCCAGTACTAACGTCACACACCCCATTACCAGAGCACTTGGAGCTTTTCTTGCCACCACTAGGGCAAATTAAATCTGAGCAACTACTTCCCGAATATTCACTAGAACATTTACACTGCCCTGTACTGCGGTCACACACACCATTCTTCGATCCTCCACATTCCATCCCAGCTGCATTACTCGGACATTCCATTCCAGAGCAATCGTCTCCAACATATCCTGGAAAACAACTGCAAAGTCCACTGGAAAGGAGCACACCGTTGCCAGAACATTTATCTTCCAAGAACTGGCAAAGCTGCGTACTAGGCGGGCATACGAGTTTCCCTTTGTATCCAGCGACCTTGACTTCAGCACCTTCAACGGGACATTGCACCTTTGCCCCACCAACGGACAGTATCAGCTTTGTTCTGGCAAAGCTGCGTACTAGGCGGGCATACGAGTTTCCCTTTGTATCCAGCGACCTTGACTTCACCACCTTCAACGGGACATTGCACCTTTGCCCCACCAACGGACAGTATCAGCTTTGTAGCAGAACATTCCAGCACCTTGTAGCAAGTAGGACGAGTATCTGACGAATCGCTTGATGATCGGCTCAAACTAGACTGAAAGCACTTGCTCGATGAACCTACTTCTTCCATTTCGACATCTGTCAGAGTCGTAGTGTGTCCAATGCCACGGCAATCTCCATTATTGTAGCCGCGATAGAACGGACAATAGTCTGCATAGGTATCACGGCCACCTAAGTAGGCGTCTTGGAAATACTGAAAGCCTGCTGGGATGCTTGAACTGTAACTCGCAACGTTGCAATAACCCTTGACATTGAAGTCAGCTGTACAACCACGTTCCGAGCTGTCGGTACAGATATAGCGGTCACTCCATTCTGAGCACCTCGACTGCGCCATCCCACAACCTTCATGGTAACCCCACGCTAGTGGCTGTGCTTGTGCAAACCCAGTCACCTCGTACCAACCGCTATCTGCAAATAGCGCCAATGTCAATGCAGAATACACGGGGTCATACGCGCTAATTGCGCTCATATACTCGTTCATAACAACACGTTTCTCCCAATGAGAGCTGAACGAGGCGCTTCCCGTCTCTCCATTTTCCAGCTCTAGCCCGGCGTCAACCCAGTCAAAGCAGTTAAAGTGCTGCTTCGTATACTTGACCACTTGTGGCGTTATGATCTTGCTTACGACAACTCCTCCGTTACGTTGTGACTGAGAGACGACATTGGCGTACCCCCACAACGCGCCATTACGCGGTTTCCGATAGTTTATGAAAAGTCTTTGGGAAAATACGAGCGCGTGTGTCATTTCATGTAGCGCAGTTCCCACTTGTTGTGTACGACTCGCTCCCGAAGTTCCAGACGGATCGAGACGTGAAGGACTGAAGTTAGCTTGGCCTGAAATCGGTCTGCCAAACTGGTCAAGATTGCAAGGCAAAGCCCAGGCAATAACCGATCCGGTAGTCGGACGCGCAGTAACATGTAACAAGTAGTCGGCGTTAGCCACGCCAACCGATCGGTAAGAAGAAGGCATCGCCTGCTTGCAGCAAGCCCAATCCGTCTGGTTCGAGCACGACATCCCAGACACGACCAGATTCCCAGTCACGCGTTTCACAGACAATATACTCCCAAAGTAGCTTTTGATAGTTTTCAGGAGAATGGACGTTAGGAACTCCTTTTTGGCTGGCGTGAGAATGTCTCCTTGTGAGCATTTGTAGTCACTATTATCCACTTGAATGATGTCTCCGGGCTCCTCGCACTTGTAGCCAGGATCGCTAAGACGCATCAAGCACATAAGCAAGGCATACAAGTAAGTAATCACCATTTTGTACGAGAAATACTGTTTTTGACTTACTGCGAGAGTTTGGACACGTCGAAGGCAATTCGAAGCGGTTGATAAGAGGCAGAGCTGGCCATTGCTTCGAGTTTGCGTGGAGCACGCGTTGTAGTTACGCCAACAGCATCAAGAAACGCGTTGACAAAATAACCTTGAGTGGGAGTCTCTGATGGAGATACATCTTTAGCAAACTCCTGGGGATTCACCAACGAGTTCACGTCTACCGTTTGCTCAAACGCTTCGGCTTTCTTGTCATGAATGCAGTCATGGTGGTGGCGATGGGGCTTTAGATCGATCGGCGTAGCAGCTGTACCCAACACGAAGAAGGTGAAAACTACGAACCAAGATAACGGGTATCGTGATATCTTTTTCGAGGTAGCGTGTAATGTCTTCGTTGAAGCTTTCGTAGTTCTGCTTTCCAGGATGTCTTTCATTGCCACGACCAAAATCAACAATTAAATGTTGTTGAGGGCCTTGCGGACGCTACGCGGAAGTTTCATGAAAGCGGTCGGGAAAAAATAGAGGCCGCGTTGAAAATAGCGGTTATCCAACAAACCGGACCAAAATCAACAATTAAATGTTGTTGAGGGCCTTGCGGACGCTACGCGGAAGTTTCATGAAAACGGTCGGGAAAAAATAGAGGCCGCGTTGAAAATAGCGGTTATCCAACAAACCACAAGTTGTCAGTCTAGTAAATGTTTGTGCTAATACTGTCGTCCACCCAACGAATACAATTCCCTTCTGCATCCCCTGAAAGTAGTTGGCGTTGATCTGGGCCGAGTGTTAGCGCAGTCACCTTTGCGCGATGATCGAGCAGCAGTTTCAGTATGAAAAGCTGACACGACGGGATAACTTGCTTGCGGGTGCTGGATGAAGCACTAATCGAAACCGGCGTGTTGTTGAGATACCCCTTCTTTATGCTGCTTGTGCAAAACTCTCCGGACTCACTCAAGGATTGTACCGATTTCAGTTTTTCAGCTGCTGTAGTTTCTGCATCCAGGATGTCCTTCTTTTGGCGTACCAAGTCAGCAGGGTATCGGAGCCCCCAAAGAGCTATTGCTCCATTTGCATGCCCAGTGACGGCGATAACACCGCTTTGCCATGATTCGCAGCGAGTAGATATAGCACAGCTCTAGCATAGAAAACCGAGGTTATTAGGTTGTACAAACATTTTGTGTAGAATACTAGAAATTCTTACAATTTCTTGAAGTCCAAAGGCAGACGAGTTGGATGCAGCGAGAAGATCACCATTGATACTCCAAAGCCGAAGCTCAGAGTGGGTAGTCGACAACACGTTTCCATTAGCACCGTTGATCGAGACGTGAGCAACAGTTGCAGTATGTCCCGCTAACTCTTGAAGCAACGCCCGTGTACGCAGATCCCACAGTAAAACACATCGATCAATCGATGAGCTCGCGATCAAATTGAATTCCTAAATCATATAATATTGCAGCATTAGGCGACACAAACACCTTGATGAGCATTAGGACGTAGACTTACCTTGTTAATAGCGGTGCAGACGACGGAGTCAGCATGGCCAACAAACTTTGTTGCTTGTTTAAATACTCGGCGTCCATCTGAAGCTTTTGAACACTCAATTAAATTCACAACGGCATCCTGGCCCCCAGTAACCAAAAGTGTACCATCGTCCGAGACCGACGCGCAGTTAATGCCATCATGGTGGGCTCCCTCGATAATGGCTAACACCTTGTTGCCTTCGCGGTAACGCCCAGCACTCTGTTGGTGAACACGAAGCTTCATGAGACCGCCATTATTTCCCCAATCCAAATACTTTGCGAATCGTGGCGGCATAAAGGTACACCCGACACCTTGGTATTGCAACTTGTCGTGGATTAGTTTCACGTCACCAATTGCTCCTCCGTTTAGCTGTGCGGAGATCACTGAGTGTTTCTTGAGAAATACGTAGTCTTTCCCGATCGACAGAAGTGTCGGTGCCAATGGTGTATGCCACTTGATATACGTCTCGATAGTGCTGAGTGTAAGTCCATCGTACTGCTGTCCAACCAAAGACTTTATTGCTGGTATTGATGGTATCTCCGCAACTGGGGAAGGAATTGGTGAAGCAGCTAGTAGTGTGGGTACTTTACGCTGAGGATGAGGGCTTGAAAAGAGTCGGGATGGAGTTTGTCCGAAATTCTCAATCTGAGCCAACGTCGCTGTTCGCATGACCGGGTCAGAGATCTTGTCGATATCTACGGTGCCTTCGTACGTGAAATGCATAAACACATTCAGAGCATCGACTGCAGCTTGGCCCGTTTGCTTTGCCCCAAACACTAGGTCAATCCATTCATGCAAATGTTCTGATACGTATTTGGACTCAAGCGCTCGACGATTTAGACGAATGAACTCCCGTGGGTCTCCATGAGCCCAGGGAGGCAAAATGACGTGACATACTTCCTCACCAGTTTGCGTCGTGCCAAATTCACAATTGTTGGCATTGTACAAAAACTCAGGAAGATAAAAGAACTCTGGAATGAGCTCCCGGACGTCTTGCAGGTTCTCTCTTGAAGCGGACGCCCAGGATGCTGGAATGCTGCGGAAAAGGCGATCTGGGTAATCAAAGACCCCTCCCTGCAACTCTAATGCTAAAGCCGTGAAAGGCTCGAGACGGATCAAGTAGTTTATCACATACGCCGAACACGAATAGTGTGTGCCATAGTGAAAAGCAGGGGTCCCCATTTGGTCATCTACATCCATATCTTGAATCATCGATGTGTAGCGCTCAGAAAACTGCGCAGCACGACTCGCTCCAATTGCTCCCATTGGCTTTGATAGATCACGATAGGTCGTTCGAGCGTCCAGGTCTAGAAACTCGCTGGTATAGTCAGCGACAATCCAAGGAAATACAGGGTACTGTGTGATGTCATTGAAGCTACGCCCCGCCAAAGTGTTGAGGTGAATTAGGTACTCAAAATTAGATAAAGATCCTCGTAACCAACGCTTTGTTAGCGTTTGACGTATTCGCTTGATAGATGGCACAATGGACCCGGTTCGAAAGACAGGATTCCAGAAAATACTGTTTACCAATGGCATTTGAAAAACCAGTTTCACAATATCTTCTCGGTCAGCAGAGGTTTCCAGTTGAATGAAATATGTTGACCCAAATGTGTCGAAAAACTCAATTCCGACTGGACGAAGCTGGTATTTAATGCGGCAAAACTGTTTGACGTTCACATACTTGATACTCCAGCGAGATGTTGTGGCACGTGTTAAGTAAGACGCGGGTGGTGGATTATCGCCAGAACCTACTTGTGCATCCACCAACACAACCGTAAAGAACTGTTCACCGCTGGTCTTAGAATGAGAAAAGCCTAGATCATTCAACGCTCCGCGAAAGAAAGTTTTGGTAGTTTTCTTCCTCGTTCCTGTAGGAGTGCTAAATAGTTTACCACGCTGCGAATTCGGCTGGCTCGTAGGATGTTCGCCCTCGATATCGGAAACCATCGCTGCTGGTTTGTCAATAGTATCGATTGCTGTGCCATCGGTAACTATGTTGCTACGGGTAAATAGTTTACAATAGCCCTCGATAAAGTACAATCCAGACCGACATACGATAAAGATACCAGGCGTTCCTCCCATACCCGCGATGTAGGTTGCATTATAGCTCCGCATTGGAGGATAGTCATTGTGGCGGAGGAAGCGAGCAATTGCTCCGTAGACAGCATCTGACGATGTATCAACCTGCTTGTTTTGCTCTACTTTAGGCAATAGCGGTAATTCAATAGTGTCGCCGTCGTTTTCATCGTTACCTATATTGTTTTGCTCGCAAATCGTTGTCTCGATCCTGACTTCCTCATTGATACTAGCAGGACCATCAGAGTCACCACTATCTCCGTCATCATCCAGATTCCCTGATTCAATTTGAGTTTCATCTTCAATTCCGTCGTCTGAGCCGTCACGCTCTACGTCGTCATCATTATCGGTCACAACAGGCACAGGGAGCTGTAACGACCGAAGACTCTCCTCGCGTACTGAGCAAAGCGCATATTGTGTCGCCTCAGCATCTGCCGCATCAAACAGTATCGGTTGAATGAAGATCTCTTCTGGATTATCTGTAGCTCTGTGAATGAGCTTGTCAATATCAGCGACGATAGATGGTGAAACACCCATATTACGTTTGCCTCCAACACACTCCAGTTCGTCAAAGAATGAGTTATGAATAACACGGGCCACAAAGAGTGGTGTCAACTGCCCAGTGCTGCTTTCACTTCCCACTGGTTTCCGTAGACATGCAAATATTTCGCGTGTCGAATCCAGCCTACACCGACTCAAGATTTTATCAAGAGAGTCGCCATCTCCTTTATTAAGTGATTGCTCGTACATAAACTCTTGGAATACTCCCACTGCTTCGTGAAATTCTACACTTCGTTGGAATATCTCGTTCTCGAGCTTTCTTGAGACGAACAAATGTGGTGGGATTAACGAGTCTTCCACTGTCTTCAATGGCTGGTCATCTGCATTATCTGGTTGGTTCTCGATACTTCCAATCATCTTCTGCTTTTTTTCGGAAATATAATCATGGACAAGGCGAAGTCGCAAGCGCTGGGGGCCCTCTGTTGTATCTAGCCGATAACCAGATGACCTGCGCTGGAAAATACTCCGCTGCAGCCCGGAATCAGAAATGCATTCAAATTCAACAATATCGGGCGAGTTTTGTTGCCACCGTCCAGTTCGCCAAATGTTTCGAGTGTTTGCAAAACGCAATGAAGTTTCACGCCACTGAGATAAACTGTCATTCATAGACTCGAGCGCGCTATCCGTGAGGCTTGAGAACTTGAAAATAGCCTTATTTACAATCATGTCACGGCGGTACGCATCAGATTCCACTTCATCATCCATTTGTCTCGCACTGCTCTCTTTCGTGATGTCAAGTCGGACGGGGAAGTTGATTTGTAGCGTATCTTGGGTGTCAATGCTACTCGGAAGTTTCTGGATAGCAATACATGACAGAAGAACGTCTTGCATGTGGCGGTATATCGCATCAGTTCTTGCAACTAGAATATCAGTCAGTAAGACATTGTTCTCAGCAAGCCAGAGCTGAAATTGGCACCAGATCTCTTGGTTAAGCTGAATAGCATTGCTATCGTCTTCACCCTTCGCACTCTCCGACTCCGCTTCGGTCGTATGCAGTACATAGAGTAGTCGATCAAAACCGCCATGGAAGATATCAATGGCGGCCTCTTTCTTCGTTGACGTAATGGTATGCAACAGAGACGCACGTGGCTCTGCAATTAGTAGTTCCTTCAACACGCTAAAACGCTGGTCGATGAGGAACTGCCACATAACAATTGCAGCATGGCGAACTTGAACCGCATCATCCATCAGCATTCTGAACAATATGGAAGCTAGCGAGAGGATAAAACTTCGATCTGACTCGGTACCAATACCGAACTCTTTATGAGAGTTTGCGCTGAGGGTTCGGACACGAGGCGTCCGACGTGGCCGTCCTGATAATGCATTAACACTGCTGTAATCAAGTCCTCCATTGACCTCACTCGTAGCAGTTTTTCCCACAATGTTGCAAACCGCCAATCCTTGCCAAGTAGGCTGCTCTAGAAGAATGTGTTTCGACGCTACAAGACAATCGATGAGCTGGTCAGATACAACCGTGTTTTTGTGGGCACCTCCAAGCTCGTTTAAAAGCACAGTTTGCGCAGAATAAACTAGAGACCCGTAGAAAAATTGTTGTTCATCTGCACCAAGCGCTTGCGTTACCGCTGGCTCAGCGCAAAGCTTACAGCATCGCACCAAAAAACGAAAGGCGTCTTCCCCGAAACAATAAAAGTCACAGTTCGCCGAATTCGTTGTAATCGCTACTGAAAAATTAGCTTCATCACATTTGGCTTGAGACGTTGAAGCAGGTTTGAGTGTTTCATTCGAAAACGAAAGGCGTCTTCCCCGAAACAATAAAAGTCACAGTTCGCCGAATTCGTTGTAATCGCTCCTGAAAAATTAGCTTCATCACCTTTGGCTTGAGACGTTGAAGCAGGTTTGAGTGTTTCATTCAAATGACTCTCTTCGTCCGCTAGATATCGAGCAAGTGCAACGCAAACTGTGCAAATTTGTTTCATCGAGACAAAAGAACAGTTTGTTGATAGTGCCCCCTCTTTGTCAATAATATCGTTTAGCAGGGCTAACCAGAATCGCTGGCCATTTAAACGAGACAGGATTGCGTCTTGTAGTGTTCCAATGTCTTTATCGAGGGTTTCCAGGTAGATCATCATTAAGCACCCAAACTCGTCGCTAGCTAATAGTGCTCGAGTCATGATCGTTTGTGTCAGATTCACACACGCACTAGCTATTGGGCTCCGCTTACTACCTTCAGTTGCCACATTGTTAAGTCCGTCAAATAACTCGTACAGAGCACTGGTACGATCAATAGGAGAACCACTACCCGCTTCGACCTGGCTACTGCTGGAATTTGGGTTCTTGTTCCAATTAATTGCGTCATTTTTTAGGCACGTGTGCACACACTGCACAATAATCCGAAAGAGCGTTCCACTTGACTTGCAAATACCATCAAGAAAAGAGGTACTTGCGTTCACATGATGGGATATTCTTCCCAGCACGTCTACAGTCACTTCAATAGCAACTGGGTCGCAATCCAACTGGCAATTTCGTAACAACAGTTCTCCGATCAAATCCCAGACGTGGTCGGTGCATCTTTCAGTGCATTGAAAAGCAGTAAATGATGAAGCAGAGCCTAAGTCAGTAGCTGAGAATGTATCAGGATCACTGTAGCTGGTATCAACGACAGGGATACAGAACACATACGCCAAAAGGGGGATATACGCACAGTAATCTCTGCTATATCTCATCAAAGCCCGCTTCAGTTTCTTCAATAGCATCGTCTCACACAGCAAATGCTCTGCGAATTTCACGTGCACTTGAACCAGTGATAATAGAACGCGAGCTGCTAAATGTGCTTCAACAGAAACCCAACGACCAGTGTCACTGTCTTGATATATTACGTCAAGAAGTATACTTACAAAACCATCGACGAAGTAAGTCGAAGAAAGACCTTTTCCAGACTTCGAAGTACTTGCTGCCACTGGAGAACACAACGAGGAGGTCTCAGCGCTATTTCCATTATCCATACGTCTGTCGTCTCGCTTTTTAGTTGCTGAAACAGCAACTTCACGGTGCAAAACAGAGTCAACTATAGTAGCAGAGAGACGTTGTGCATGCAAACTTGAGCCTTTCGACATCTCATCTGTTGATCCATCGTTTGGACTACTTAGTGAATCACTTTCAATCTCGTGAAGTATAAATTGAAGAAGAATCACGCGAATTGGACTGTCACGAGAGTGTAGAGCAGTGCTAGTCATTGAAAGTAAAATCATCTCGGTTATTCCATACACGTCGTCCACATGGCTTTCAAGTCTCAGAAATGCACGTAATAGCGACAAAGCGTACTGTAAAATTGCTTCAAACGTTGGTTCCGTGAACTTCGGGAAGCACCATCGCATTTCTAGAGCAGTACTGGGGTCCATTTCGCACTTTTCGTTGCCAAGCTCAGATAAGTGTGCGAGTATCCACTGAAGCAATCCGGCTCTTCGCAATTGCCGAGCATTAAACACCGAGTTCGGGTTTGCCTCCACCAGCAAATCCATCAAAAGCGAGACTAGCTGGCAGTGCAAATGATGCGGCAGTTTTCTGCGTAACTGAGTACTTAACACAACCTGGGTTAGCGCAACAACATTCACAACCACCGGATGGACCAGTGACCTTTTCGTTGTAGTCCCTGTAGCGTATGGCACGAGCTTTCCCGCGACTGCTAGACGAATGATGCATCGAAGCGCTTTTTCATTGATCAAATGCACACGCGTGCAAAGAAGCGCAGTGATGAAAGCATATCCGTTGGATCCAACACACTCTGCTAAGCACACCGGATTGCGACGTAGAACATTCACCAGCATCTTCAAAACTTGGTAAAACTCGTGTTGACGACTCGCTTGGTCTAAGAGCGGGAAGAAGACCTGTTGAATTCCTCCGACGTAAGGCAGAGATCGGGCCAAATCCAAATGGGAAGATTGAACGCAGTTGATGTAATGCACCTGAGAGTTGGTCAATATTGGGTTACTGGAGCGGTCGCAGCATGAAGTATTAAGAGTGAAGAGAGCGGAATCTTCTGGAAGCCTAGAATTCCCCAGAACAGACTCAATTTCAGCACCAAAATTGCTCAATGCACAGTCGTAGCTTATGAAGTTTCGAAATGCTGCCATTTTGTTCTTGGTTTTCCGCGTTGGAATACCGACACCTCCAGTTGCAAGACGCAATCCTTCAGCAAGTTCCTCCTTCTTTGCAATCATCGATTCAGTGATCAATGCAGCACCACCCGTGACCGCATCGTTAGCATTCTGTGCTGAAGTAGCAGTGGAACTCGAGTCATTCGAGTCGTGCCACTGACGGCGACATGACTGTCCAAGCTTTACTAGATTCAGTCTTTGAGCAAATTCGAGGATGTCAATCCCTCGGTCAGCGGCTCGAGCTAAGTGCGCGCTTGCAAGTGCTTCCGGCCAATCTCCAACCGATCGATAGGCATGACCACTAAACTGGTGTGCAAACGTGGGACCAAGAGAAAACATAGCAGCAATCGTCCTGTTTGATACGACTTCATCCGTCAGCCACATCGGCCCTGCTTTCCATGATAATGCGGAATGAGGACTGCATACTTGAGCGTCACTGCCCACAAAGGCTTGGAAAGAACCCACAGCGGGAGCCGATGGGTAGCTCAGCTTCCTCGTTGCTACCTCCATCCCGTCAACGTAAACTGTAATCACCGAGCTCCCAACCACAGATTTACGATGTGTGAATGCGAAATGGTGCCAGTCACGCTTTCGGTCTTTCGGAGTCAAAATCGGGAACTTAATCTCATGGCAATTAGGACTGTTAGTATCATAATCAGAAACGTGGTTTTCTGTTGGTCGAAGGTCATCAATTGTCACCGACTCGAGTACGACAGAAGTACGTTTTTGATGTGAATTAATGCTGTGTCCTGAACTTACACCACCGGTATGGAAGCGAAGGAATCCTGTGGAATGCTCGAAAAATGCTCGAATGAAACATCCAGAGGACTCCAAAGAATATATCGACACGATACAGGCAGGCCCTTCTTCGCTACTACTTGGAACATCGCTAGCTGGCTTTTGTGTAGAGGCATCGCCACCACTAGCACGTCCAAATGAAGAAAGAAGTGTGTCGTCCGGGTTAGCCCCACCATCGCCAGGTTGTTCTATTGCACGCCACCACATGTCCATGCTGTCTTCGTCAGCGCAATTTGCCAGGTAGTTTCTTGTATTGGACGAAAAGGACCAACCTAGGGGTCCCGTTCGAGAGATGTTGGATATTTGCATCTCAGCAATAGCTTCTTGATTTTGAGCAGCGCAATCACTAGAGCGAAATAGTGTCAATGTTGTACCCACCAGAACACCATAAGCACGCATTTGTTCTCCATCCTGAAGATCAGCCGTCACCACTAAATATCCTTCACAAAGTGCAACAGGCACAACGGAGCACGAGTTACTTTCAGGTCCAGATTTCGAAGTATTCGCCTCCGCTCGATCAGTGTTGGAAACTGTAGTGGCCGGAAATCGGAGCCAGCACGAAAATGAATATCCAGATGACGGGGGCCATACACGATCAGCACTGTTCACTATATGGACATATCGCCCGGTTTGCTCTGCTCCCTGAGGTTTACCCACAGATATGTGTCGAATAGCAGGATCTCGTAACACGCTTTGTAGCAAGAGCAGCCCTATTTCAGGGTTACTTGCCTCATGTAAATCTTCGGAAACCTGTTTTGCGCTGTGATAGCATCCAATTAGCCCTGGCATCGTCTTTCCAGCAATCTCCATAAAGTCTTGCAAGCGAGGTATTGAGAGATCTTCCTCTAGTACAATCGACACAATCCATTTTGCAAGAAATGGTCTTAACTGGTCCTCAGGTTGTGATAATCGCTTAGTTATCTCGGATTTCTGCACCCACTGAAGAGCACCAGCACCCACAAGGCGACCAATTTGCTCTTTCCTGCGAAGAATTGACGTGTCTCCGGCTGTGTCGAGCATCGAGAGCAGCTCGGTCATTATAGCGATGGCCTCACTTGTAGGTAAATCTGGAAGCAGACAAAAAAGTATTTGAACCGCATCTCCATTGCGTATTGCTTGCTGTTGATCATCACCCCCGATTAGAGTAAATATGCGCTGTATCACCGCTTCTTTTTTAGTACTTGTAAGGGCTCCGGAGGTAATAATGCAACTTGCAGTTGTCGAATAACCCTCAATATTTTTAAAGTATTCAAGGTTGCCCTGCGACCGCAAGGTGATATTTAAAATCAAAAAGATTAAATCCACCACCTCGAATCCATGATCTTGCACACCTTCGCTCTGAGCTAGATCCACTGACGAGAGTAAAGCGAGAATTATTTCGTAGCCTTGGCACATTTTCCATGATGAAGCTATCATCGCCCCACCCATTTGTAAAAGGTCTCTTAACATACAGAGTAGCAGCACCTGCCTCCATACGTCACCACGGAAGCGTTGCAAGAGCTCTAAAATAAAGTTCAAATCAGACTCAACTCCAGTTTGTAGGAGCGTCGTGCTCGACACAAACTCACTTCCACGACTGCTGACGGATCGTAAAATACCTGCAGGTTCCACGAAAGCGGACACAACAGAATGGTCTTTGCTTTCAAACAGGCGGATTTCATTAGCAGGATCAAAAGGAGTCGACAACAAGTCGCCTGATACCAGCGCTTCTAATAAAACGTACATAGACTCATTTATACGCGATTCCCGATATCGAATGCATTCATGAACATTGTTGCGTAACATCAAGCACAGTATATGGCCATATAATTCGAGATGAGGCTCGAATACTTTCAAAAGCTCGTGTAAAGTGTGTACGTCTGTCACGGGAGCTAAAGTGAAGGAAGCAGCAATACGATCTAGCCATAGATAAATTCCACGGTCCATCAACCCGAAACCACTCAATTCTTGCTTATACCTGTCTGCATCACAGTTGCGTAAAATTTTCACCAGGCACTCACACATTAAAGTTGATAGCAGAGTGTTCGAGCCTTGATCAAACTTTATCACCATATCGTGAGGTGTGAGTTGTTTGGGCGACAAATTGGCATTGTGCTGTTCTTGCATACTGTATGTATCCTTATTAGCGTTCAGAGGAGCGTAGGCAACAAGCATTCCGCACACGATAGATAATATTTCGTGAGGAAGTGGGTCATCAGGTTTTGCGGAGCAACAAACGTACTCTACGATGCGCAATATAATAACTTGCGCGTCATAGAAAACCGTATACGGCAGCTTCGTCAACAGCAGCGCCAACGAACGTGTTTTAGGCTCAAGAAATACGAAATTGTCGTAGTTGCTTGTGTATATGTGCAAAACACTTGTAATGAGCTGCAAAATGAGGTTTTCGCTTCTCCGTCTTGTCAAAGCAGCACATCCCGTGTCTGAATTGGCATAGTTGTCCGGCGAGGCGACATAGTTTAACAATAAATCTCGCAATGCCGCAAACGCATTTACATTTCGTATGCAAAACATGTTTCCGTTCCCCAACCGTTCACTTGAATCAACAGTATCCGTCGAACGGGGTCCTAACGGCATAAGTGACGTCAGCAAATCAAGAAATGATGGAATGTCTTCCTCAGTGCACGTGTCCAACAGCTCTAGCAGTAATGTATAACCACCAGCGATATGGAACTCGTCCAATAGGATAAGGGTGAATCGATGGGTCCTTTCTATTACATATATGACCGCCTTGAGACCAACCCGGACGTCGTAGCACGGTAAGCAAAATATATCAGACGTTTCGACGTTAACACCATTGCTATTCCCGGACGTCGTAGCACGGTAAGCAAAATATATCAGACGTTTCGACGTTAACACCATTGCTATCACTTTCACAAACTTTACTCGATGGTGAGTTCTGTGACGATGTAGTTGTCGTGACTATTGCTATCACTTTCACAAACTTTACTCGATGGTGAGTTCTGTGACGATGTAGTTGTCGTGACTTCACCAAAATCCTTCGCTTCGCCTACAGTCCGACTGAGACCAAGTGCCTCACTGACAGCAGCAGCAGCTGCTGCTGTTGACATTTCATCATTAATAGTGTCATTGCCTCCATAGTGTAAGCGTATGGAAGTCACGTTTCGATAAAACTCCAGTGCTCGTGCTGCTGTTTCGAAGGTGGTCCTGGTAGCCAGTGTGTAATTAGTCATCAGCTTAATCGTCTTGCGAATGACATTGCAGTCCAGCAAATACCACGCCAGCCCAGCGTTAAAATTGCGTTCGGAAACAGACATTAGTGCGCGATCACACATGTCACGAATAAAAAACGCCATTGGTGGGTACTCCTCTGCAGTCAGAGCAAGTAGGTTCGGTATCTCACACCGAAATGTATCCATCAGCGTCTCATTTGAAGCAATGGCAATGACGCAGCTCAGTAACAGCCTAATC